>JALLAR010000131.1:0-21954 GCA_036939335.1 Conticribra guillardii
ACATAATTTTAAGTGGTAAAATTGTAAAACAGCTCGAGCTGCTGCTGTACAATGATATTATTATTTATTATTATTATTATGATAAAAGCAACTTCATTTGGTTGACTCTTTGTTGACTTGACAGTTGAAGTTTTAGCTTGGAATGTTTGAGATCGAGGTCCGAGGTTCCGATGGTCTGTCCATTGCGCACGAGTCGTGTCACGTGTCACATGCACACGTATCCGTAGCTTTCGCGAGCTTTCGCGTCAAAAAAAAATGACGGAGGAGTAATACTACTAAAGAAACGTAATCGCGCCATCATCGCTGGACCATCGCGTCGGCACCACGCGCACAACATCATACAGCATCAAGAGAACTGGCATCACAATCATCTCTGTCGATTGTGAACCGTCAATCCTATGCTTCCCATTGCCTTGGTCACATTGTCATTGTTGCTGGTATTTTCCGCGCCATCTTCAGCAGGAGCATTTTCAGTAGCACAGGGGAAGAAGAACGTGCCAGCATTTTTGATACAAACGGGGATAAGCAACGCCTTCAAGAATACTAGGCGCTTCGCCAAAAGTGATACGGTTACCATGATGAATAATATGGAGGCCAATGTCGACGATGCTGTTGTGATTGTGAATAGTAACGGGCAAAAGAAATCACGTGGCATCCCAAAAGAGGAGACGAGAATTTACTCACTTTTCGACAAGTATCCCGGATCCGATGGCAGAGGCGTAAAGATTGCGATATTGGATACGGGATGTGACTTACAAGCAGCGGGGCTGAACGGCACCACAAGCGATGGAAAGACTCCCAAGTATATTGATTTCCTCGACTGTACCGGCGACGGTGATGTCGACATGAACAAAAGCGTTGATTTTGATTATGCAAAGCAACAACAGACCATTGAGGGAATATCCGGACGAAACATTACCGTGGGCGACTGGGCGAAGAATATTACCACGATGAGATTGGGTGTCGTTCGTCTTTATGATCTTCTTCCTCGCGGTGTTGAAAGGCGTGTTAAGGCATCCCGGAAAGAAGCTTTCATGGCAAAGCACCAAGCTTTGCTTTCAGAGACTCAAAAGTCTTTGGATAAAGTAGTGCCTTTGGATAATAAAGACAATGCAAAAAATAATGATAACGATGATAAGGATTCCTCGAGTGATAAAAAGAATGAAACGGAAAAGAAAGAGCTGAAGCTCCTTTTGGAACAATTGAAAGTTATATTGGAATCCTACAAGGATTTTAGTCCGCTGCTAGATTGCCTAATGTTCAAAGATGAGGAGGGTGTGTGGAAGGCTGTGATCGATCTCGAAGCAAATGGGGATCTCACAAATGCAATTCCCATGGCTCCTTTTGGACACAGTAGGCAGGTTGGTGAGCTTGCATTTGGCTCTTCTGTTACGTTTTGCGTCCAGGTTTACGACGACGGAAATATTCTCAACATTGTGACTGACGCTGGATCGCATGGAACGCACGTTGCCGGCATAGCTGCAGCAAATTTTGCATCCTCTGCGGAGAAGGACCTGAATGGAGTAGCGCCAGGAGCGCAAATTCTTGCGTGCAAAATTGGAGACGGTCGCCTGGGAAGTGCTGAGACTGGAACTGGTTTGATTCGAGCACTGATTGCTGCCAAGAAATACGGTTGTGATCTGATTAACCTATCATATGGAGAACCTAGTTGGCAACCAGACTGTGGCCGTGTTTCTGAAGTGTTTTCTGATGCTGTCCACAAATGGGGAATGACTGTGTTTACCTCGGCAGGGAATGATGGTCCTGCTCTCTCCTCGCTTGGATCTCCTGGGTCACTGAGCGCTCCTGTTACGGTTGGAGCCTTTGTCTCCCCAGAAATGATGACCGAGCAATACTCTACGTTACCCCCACAGGATGAAAGTTCTCCACTTAAAGGTGCAAGTTATTACTTTTCGTCACGTGGTCCAACTCCAGATGGTTTACTACCTGACATATGTGCTCCTGGGGGAGCCATTGCTCCTATTCCTCGCCATTCGCTTCAAGGGAAAGCACAGTACCATGGTACATCAATGTCGTCACCTAATGCGTGTGGAGTTGCTGCATGCATTTTGTCTGCTGTACGACAAAAGGGTGTGAAAAACTGTGGACCAATCGAATTGAAGAGGGGTTTGATCAACTCTGCAATAACCCCTGATGTGTTTGATGGTATCGTTGATCCATTTGCCCAGGGAGCAGGTATTGTGTCTGCACTAGATTGTGTTGAATATATAGTGTCCAATCATGGAGAGAAAGCTCAGAATATTGCTATTGATGTCACCATTCCGGCCAGAAATCAGGCAAGAGGAATTTACATTCGTGACGAAATCGAATTGGAGGGCCCAATGACATTTGGGGTCAAGGTAAATCCTAGATTCAGTCATTCTAATCAGAGAACGGCAAGTGAGATGGACGAGCTTCTTTCCATTGAACTCGACTTATTGCTGAAGGCAAGCGAGCCATGGGTGACTTGCCCCGAGAGTATGACACTATTGTCTGCAAAAGAACGCAATGGCCAAACATTTTCTGTTCGTCTGAATACGCAAGGATTGCCTCCTGGAGTGCATTTTGCAACTGTTGGTGCTATTGATGCTTCAAATCCAAAACGTGGTAACTTGTTTTCTCTCCCAATCACTGTCATTGTTCCACATTCAAAATTTGTTTCAAGCAAAGAGCCAACATTCAAGTTGAATGATAGGGAAAATGTCAGTTTGAAAGAGAATGGACTAGACATCTCCACTACCTTTGATCTCGTCCAGGGTAGTCCAAATCGTAGATTCGTCACGATACCCAGGTAAGTCACGAGACTATTATATGATGTTTCTCTTGGCATTTTTATATATTTCTAATTGATGACTGACATCATTGCTTTAGGGGAGCTGAATGGTGTACAATTAAGTTGAAGAGCAGCAAGCCTACCACAACAAGTACGTCACCCCGTGTTATGCTGCATGCAATCCCATTTGTCCGTGGAGATTTGCCCAACACAGAATGTCAATTGAAAAGAATTTACGAAATGAAGGAAGGAGTGGAAGAAGAGTACCATATGCGTGTTAAGGGCGGGTCTTCTCTTGAGATGTGCCTGCAGCTACTTTGGCTTGCAGATCCTTCTCCGACGACAATTACAGCTGACATCGAATTCCATTCACTAGACATACGCAGCCCAACTCTGATTTCTTCCCAGCCGATCACAATTACGGCTGCATCCGAATTTGCTAGACTTGGCGTTGCCGCGCCTCTTCGAGCCGAGAAGCTAAATCCTGATTGTAGTCTCAAGTCCGTTCGTCGAACTATACGTCCCGAAGACTCGGATATCAAGTTAGGTTCAACGGAGCTAGATGTGTTACCTCCAAGTGATGCTGAAATTCAAGCTTCACACAATAAACAAGCCTCAACTGCAATTGAGACCAACATCTACGAAGCGCGCCTGCGATACAAATTTTCAATTGAAGGAGACAAGGAGATAAAGGTTCGCCCTTCCGTGCCATCTCTCTTCAACCAATTGTATGACTCGCCACTTGACTCTCAACTATGGGCGCTCGAAGACTCCAATTCACAAATACTTGGGTTTGGCGGAGCAATTCACCATGCAAACCCTGTGGCTTTGAAAAAGGGAAACTACAGCGTCACGCTGCTTCTTCGCCACCCCAACCGGTTTGTTCTTGACAAGATCAAAGACATTCCGCTTGAGCTAACTCTTGATCTTCCTGATGCGTTGACCTGCAGTTTGTATGGAGAAATGGACAAGGCTTCTACCCCAAGCCTGAAAGATGACGGTCGTTCTCCACTTAAATCAATGCTTCTTCATAAGGGTGCGTTTCTTTTTATTTTCGCATGTCTATGTCCTCATTGATCAATCTCTAATTTTTTTTCATTGACCAAACATGCTAGGCTCTCATCAAGATATATATGTTTCAAGACCCGCTGAAGAGTTGCCTGCTTGGGTTGCAACTGGTGATGTTCTGGTAGGTTCTTTAGTGCTTGATAAAGACAGGAAAGGTGTTACATCAATGGAATTGGTGTATGTTGCTCCACCAAAGCCGAAACAGAAAGATTCGAAAAAGGAGAAATCTGATTCTGAGGAACCTGATTCACTCGAAGATGTGGTCTTCAAAGCCAAACTCAACTACATGGCTGGGTTGCGAACTAAGAATGCTACCCTATATAGAGAAACTGCTGATACATTGAAAGAGGAGAGGTCATCTAGTGTGCCGCTACTATCAGAGCTATTGTCATTTGCTTTGGAAAGCCCTGTGCCTTCAGATGAGAATGAAAACCACTGGAGATCAAAGGAAGTTGAGCTCATTTACAACTCAATGCAAAAAGCTAGCGCTGGGCCCATTGATCTGATGTCACTTGCGCAATATTTTGGATTAAACGAGCCTGATAAAGAAGACTTGGAAGAGGACGACGAAGCCAAAAAGTTGCACAAAGAGATGAAAGAGCAGAGAGATGCATGCAAGGAGATTTTTTTAGCAAGAGCAAACATAGCTGGTAAAATTGCTGATAACGATGCATCAGCGGTAGAGAAGTTTGACCTAGCTGTGAAAGAGTTGAAGAAGTGGGTGAGCACTGACAACCTTGACAAAGATGAAGGAAAAGTCACGCTTTCTATCACCTTGGCGAAACATGCAAGAATCTGCCAAAATAAAAAGGCAACTGCTCTTTCTATTTTGTTGAAGGCAAAGAAGGATCTTTCTGGCAAAGGTGTGAAACAAATTGATGATGAGCTAACAAAGATCTATGGTATATACGGAATGCAACATTTGGCTGAATATTCAAAGGAAGAACTTCAAAATCGCTTTCCAGCAGTGAAACGTGGTGTGTGACTATGTGGGTGTAGAGCTTAATGGTGTGGTGAACATAATGATTGGCGGCGAGATGTTGTAGCCATCATGGTCCAGAGCCTCCAGCATGTACATCATTTTGTTAGGTGGCGCAAGAGGGCTTTCTGTCCCACTAACTGCTGACATTAGAAGCTAGCCTTAAGTTTTGATGGACCAGAGACATTTTTTGACTTTTAAATGAATATACATTTTTCGATACACAAGTGCTAATGCATACGCAGCTCGCTTAATTGTGCTTGGATGTTGCTGAGCTTATGTTTCGATATGCCATCTTAATAATGTAAATTGCATTCTACTCGTAGCGCAGCGCACACCTACCTGTTGCAGCTCATGGTGCTATTAATAGTGGATGATACCTGCAGCGAGGTGGACACATATTTATTTCTGCCGGTGATTTGCTGTTAGTTTTGTTGCTTTTGGTCTTACAACATTTACAAAAGAATCTAAGTCTTTTTTTTTGCACTCATTGTTGTTGCTGCGTCAGAATTGTGCCATGGTCGAAATCAGCTGCATTGTTGGATTGATTTGTGTTGATCGTTCCCGCATTTTTGCAAATAGAATATTCTTGGGTTTTGTTTTATAGCTATAACATTGTAACAAAGAAAAAGTATAAGCCTAATTTTATTCGTGCGCCAACTTTCCTAATATACACAACAAGGCTGAAGATATACACCACAAAAAAGTGATATCATTTACACCAATACAGTCTCTTTCTCCTTACCAACAAAACCTTTTCACTGCTGGCTTTAGAGCAGGTCCCAAGAGTGCATCAGGCATCACAGAAAAGTGGAGGCGGGCAATCTTCCATTTCCCATCCACTGAAACATACAAAAACAAAATAATGTCCCTTCACTTTATCACCAGTAAAATCTTGGTGAACTTGCAAATACCCACAAAATTGGCACCAATTGTGTCCATTGATGAAATAGCTCTCTAAGATCTTGTCCTGTAGTTTCTTTTGCAAGAATCCATCAAAGTTATCATTTGTCTAATCATAATTGCAAGGCACATCTGTCACTGTGGGAAGCAGAGTTCCACAACTTGAAGAGAGGGTGAAATTCTTTCTCGTTGAGAGATTTATTTGCCTTGGCAGGGTCGTTCATTTCCATAGCCTTTTGTCTGTGCTTCAAAGTGCTGATGGCGAATAAGTTGAGTTTTGTAGAAGTAGAGGGAACTACAGAGCTGACGATGCGAGTAGGAATGGCATCGGGAGTGAATGCAGATACTCCACAGAGGAAAGGGAGGCTAATTGCAGTAGAGATTTTATTGATTGAATTGCTGATATTTTGTTGTGGTATTGATTATTGCTTGTTGATAATATAATGGTGCAATGTCTCTAGAGTTGTAAATAGTAAATTATGAGGAAGTCCATCACATTGTCAGTCCATTTTGTTCTCTTCACCACAAAAAACAAAGCAAAACAATGTAAGACATACACACTCCTCACTAGCATCTATTGTCAATGGCTTTTGACAATAATCATGATGATTTATTATCTAGATATGCATCATGCATTGGGGGCCTGTAAAAAATGTGTTTTGTTAAAGTTCATCTGCATCCATGTATGTTTCAAGTTTATAATTCAAATTCGATTGAGCCAACAATTGTCGTGATTTCTGTATTATATAAGCCACATAACTCAGTTCACATTATAGTACTGGTGCATCATGGAAAAAGATACAGATATATTTTTTAGTGTGGTACGTGTATCCATGTAAACAGGCACTCTGCCCATCTGTTGTTCTCCCTGGTTTCTCCCTTCTCCCCTACATAAAAACTTATTATAATCTTCTCCTTTTTCTTTCAAGGTCCTCAATCTTCATTTAATATACATTGACGACCCATTTTGTATGCAGTCCAGATCCAAATTTTGATTTTTAGATGGAGGAGAAAATTATATTACGTTGAGTGTATAACAGAAATTTGTAGGTAGGAACGTATGTAGGAATTTGTATGGAATTAGTGTGAAGTAAATCCTCCTGTGAGTATGAGAGTGTCCAAAACTGCCCTACTCTTAATCTTAAAAAACCTTTTGACAAATGTTGCTGCCTCGGTAGCAATATTATTATAACGCTGAAGTCTTTTTCACCATGGGCACCTGCATCCCAAAAAATCCGTTGATTCTTCTGCCCTTTCTGCCAATGACTCTGAGAATGTTCTAACATTGCTACCATGTGATGGCTATTAAGAGTTAAGAGTCTCACCAGCATTCCAACATTGATCGTGGAGAAATAAATCTATTGCTATGGAAACTTGTTTTGGTCTTTTTTTTGCTCTGAGCTCTGCTTTTCCACCATTGCCACCCATTTCCAAAAAGAATCAAGAATCACATGCCCATCCATGTATTCACAGTAGGAGTAGGAGATATTTTGATATGCTTGTTGACAAAAGAGCTGGGGTAAGACATTGAAACAAATGTTAATGATTTCTCAGAAAAGACTCATTTTATCTGTTGTGCCATTGCTTCAAATTTGTTGATCAACCAGAGCGGACATCTTTTGCGTGGTTCTGAATGGAATGAAAACTATTTGGACTATCCATGATGCAAGCAAAATCAAATATCTTTGGAATTGATTTGGGGTCCTGATTGGCTGTGAGATGGGTTGTGGACTTCATCTTGAAGATTTTCTAATGGCAATGGAAAAGACACGGCATATCATGGCAGGCTCTGACAAGTGGATCAACTATGAGTGGTGCCCAAAAAAATATATTATCTCACCAGTCCCATCATTTGGAACTTCTTGTAATGGACATGATCTCCTGCTTTGATTTTATCTTGAAACTATCAGTTTATAACACTTGTGATGGAGCCATTATAATGTTAAACAGGGTTCAAGAATCATGCCAAGGAACATCACAACATTTCTTCTGTGTGGTCTCAACACCTCGTGAATTGTTAAACAGGGGGAAATATGATGAATGGGATTAATTGAAATGAGAATAATTTTCCTATGATAGGAGGCTGCTGGAGGTGAACCATATTGTTTGTCCAATTAAATGATAAAGAAGATCATTCAATGTGATTATATCATATGATCAAAATATTGTTCTAGATACACATTTATGCAATGTTTTTCTTGAATTAAGTGTGCACAAAGCAACTGAGTCATTTTGTAACATGGCAGAAGATATCTCCATGGACCATGCCACGTTGCATTAGAATTCAATAAGTTTCTGGATGGATAAGATTGATTTGTTCAGAGCTCAATATTCAGTTCAATTGTTTGAGATCCTCCATGCCCACTGCTATCATCAATGATCAAAGAGGGCACATAATACCAAAACAAGCAAAAAAAACACTACCAGGAATGGTGTACCTCAAGGTAATAACCACTCAGCTATGTATGGCACTATTCAAAATTATAATTGAAAGAAAGGTGTGGAAATTTTTACAGCAAAACATAAATAATCTTCTAATAATATTGGACAAGGCAGAAGGACAGAAGGAGCATTAACATGGGCACTATCAACCACAAATTGCAGAAAACCATCATTAAATTGAATCTCCAAAAAACTGCATTGCTAAGTTGTGGTGGATCATTTGATTTTATCCTATGTGAAAATGTAGATGAGAGTAGACATATCCAGTGGAGCAGCTGCATTCCTGTATTGCATGTTCCAAAAAAAAGAAGAAGCCTTTTGCAGAACTGCAAGAGTTTATTATGAAAGGAACTTTGAAACAGTTGAAATCACTACTCCAACAAGCAATGTGTTCTGAATATCATGATGCCTGTTCACAAAATTGAGCATCAATGACAATGCTGCTGCTTCGAAACAAAGTCTTCCCATCACAGCACTAAAGGCCGCCAACGACGAGGATAACATTAAAATCCACTGGAGCAATATCATTAAACTTTGAGACAGCACTCTTCGTTTCACGAGACTTTGCATAAAAAATTCCATCACATAGGAAGCATTTAGGCATATCCAAAATACTCTCCACTGAAAGGTGAGAGGCAACGGCAATACCAAATCATCATGCTCCTGATTTGTTGCCATGGAAATGTTCAGCCCATGCAAAATGACATGTTTGTAAAAGATGTATTGCCATTTTTTTATTTGATACATTCTGTTGATGGAAGAAAAGCTCTTGGTCTCTTCCGCAGCGCCTTCGTGTTTGACAGAATGCCCATTCTTTCTTTCGTCAGTATCTTTGCCATTTTTCGTTCTCCAGTTTGCAGAAAAACTATTTACCGGAAACATGGTCCTCGCGAACCAAGGCAAGGTAACCATCCACAATAACACAAATCTACAAACCATCGTTGTCCTCCACCGTGTTATAGCATGTAAATATATGGCCTGCCAAAGATTCAATCCTTGATAAAACGAATGTTCCACCATTTCACGTTGAGTGACAATAGCTGCACTAGAGAGCGTTCCACTTTCACCGGGATGATTGGACACGTGTCTGTGAGGGAAATCTCGTGCGGCCGAGAGAGTGGCGAATATGCCCAACAGGCCGAGGATGATGTCGTAGAATAAACATTTGAGGGACCAGGAATCGTTAGGTTCTGGATGGACGACGCCGACCGCGCCAAGAATGAGCCATGATAAATGTGCGGCGCCCGCGGTGCGATGGAGTTGGCCGTGGGATGCAAAGAATAATTTTCCCAGTTTTTGGGAGAGGCACAAGGCAATGACCAATACGGCGAAGAAAATCCTCAGCCCAGTAATAGCGTGGACGTGGAAAGATTCGTTTGAAGATTTGGATGAGGAAAGTCCATCGTCTTCAATGATTGCATTCATTATCATCGATGAATGGCACTGGCCTGGCTGGGCCCACCTCATTCATTGTAACGGTGTTTTTTTTTCAATTTTTGTTTAGAGATTGAGGTACTAAACAGATGACAAGTTAACATTTTCTTATTATTTCATCTCACGTCTTTTTTGCAAGGTAATTATTATTTTCTAAACTTCTCTCCAACTCACATAAAACGAGCGTTGGATTAATTTTGGGAGTTTTTCATGACAAAGGTAACGAAATAGTACGACACAGACCAGACAGATAATATTATGTTGTAGATACCTACATACAGACGCACCCTCTGTCTGTGTGCGATACAACATACTACATCATACCACATACTACATACAGGAGATAGTACCTAGACTGGAGACAAAACAATCCATGTCCATTAGTACCTAGCTAGAGTATGGTAGTACATACACTTCTTCTTTTCCCTTAATTTCATATTTCAGATGCATTTTTGCTCTGACAGACTTGTGAACAAAATATTTTGTGAGTAGATGCAGAGTTGACAACCTCCTGATGCTGCAATTGAAATTGCCTCGACTCATCTCGTGCAAGATCTGCTGAGCCCGACGAAGTCTACTTCGTCGTTCCAACTTTAGGTAGGAAAGAAAATTCAATGCAGCTCGGCTGTCCGCATCGCTATTTGCCACAACAACGAAAGGCGATTAGGCAGTAATAACTTCATCGTAAAGGCAACAATCTCAACTTTTATATCTCCTTTATTTATTACTTCAAACAATCCATGCGAAAGGTGCTTTGAGCTCAAGTTAAACATGATAAAACGATGTGTTAAGAATAAAAGAAGCTAGCTCTGAGGATTGAAAACAAGAATACTGCATTTGCAAAATAAAACTCTTTCCGTTAATAATGCCAGGCTCGTTATCCACAGAGGAAAACCATTCCATCTTTGACTTCCCCACTCCCTTCAGGGGAAGTAGTGGAGCCAACAATGGTGATGGCAAATACAACAGCAAGGGCGGCAAAAACAAGTCTAAAGGCGGAAAAAATGTTGCGAATTATCGCAACAAGTCATATAACATCGAGGATCAGCAGCCACCAGCTACACCGTCGTCCAATCATCCCTACCCAACTTCTATATCCATACAAGTGAGTAGCCCAGCGCAGACCTCGCCCAACACTCCTAGCACAGACAAGAATGAAATGCGATCGCCCGCCACTTCCCCTGGAGAAAGAGGCAAGAACAAACGAAACAACAACAAAGAATCTCGCCAGCAAAACTCACCTAGCAGAATTGGAGTAAGCGGCAACAAACTCAACAGTGATGAGCATCATGGTGCAACATTCGAGCTAAACAGTCACCACGAAGCAGGAAAGATGCACTTTTTGCGCAATCAACTTTCGGAATCTGTCGATGCCTACTCTCGGGCCATACGTACTGGTCTAGAGGAGTTGAAACATCGCAAAGGTGTGGTGAATCGAATTGGAACCGACAAGAATGACCATCCCGATGCAACGACAATCGAATTGGGGGAAACTATTGCATCAATTCATTTTGATATGGGACGTGCTCTCGAGGTCGCTGGAAAATATGCCGAAGCGGGGGTTGAATTTGAGAATGGGATGCGTATGCTTGAGCATACATGCCACAAAAAGTCGGAGCGGGACCCTAAAACAAAGCTTGCCTTGAAGGAGATTCAAAGAATGGAAAGGGCTTCGACGGTGGGAGGAGAGAGGAAGAAGTTGCAAGTTTCAATGGATGGGGAAATGAAAAAGTTGGAAGGCTGTGTTGGTGTTGGAGAGAAGAAGGAGGCGGCACGTAAAAATGTCATAGCCTGCATTAGGAGGTTGATGCGTACAGAGCGCGATTCATTGGGAGAACAGTCGTATGCTGTGGCCAAGTTGAATCTCAAAATTGCCAAGTTGCGTTGTGAGGGTGGAGATATGGAGGGTGGCCTGGAGAATGCCGAGGAGGCGATCAAGGTACTGAAACTCGTCTTGGGGACCAGTCATACGCTTGTGGGTGCTTCCTCTTTGTTCGCTGCAACAGTGTATGAGAAGAGAGTATCCATTTCGTCTTCTACTCCAGTGACATGCCCCAAACCATTTGAACAAGTATCTTCGGAATGCAAATTGATGATGAATCGAGCCCTGGAGCTGTATGCAGATGCACTGGAACCGTTAAAATACAAATACCACTCTTCCTCTGAAAAAGGGGAAACTGGTGACGTGCAACCAGATATTGGAGATGTATTTCACAAGATTGGAAGACTCTATGCTAAGAAAGGATCATATTCATCGGCGGTGGATGCATATCGACGTGCGTTTGATGCATTTGGTGTGACATGGAATAGCGGGATGAATTTACAAACTGGACACAGGCAGGATTTTCACCCGGATGCCGCAACCGTGTGGTATGATCTAGCAGAGCTGCATCTTGCATCAAAAGAGTACCGTGACTCGCTTCATGCCTGCGAAAAATCTACAGAGCTGGTTCGAAGGTTGATGTCTTTGCGAAAGAGTTTAGGCAATGAGAGGATTGAATCACTCCCGGTTTTCAACTTTCAAGTAGCTGGTGCCGCCCATGGAGCATTACACCACCATGAAGATGCAACGAGGTCGTATCAAGAGGCCCTGTCCGAGCTCAAGAAAGCGAGGTCCATCTCGGCCACGATGACACGTGGAAAACGGAGTGCCGTGAACCTTGGCAATGGGGAAGAATCAAAAATTCTGCGGAAAATTGGGAAGTCTCTCTTGCGAGAAGTGAAGATTGAAGAGGCCAAAATGTACTTGATTGATGCGCTTCGAGTTCTAAGATCTGGCGGAGACAATGAAAGGAGCGAAGATTTGCCAAGTCTCCTTCTTGACATTGGTTTGGTGCACATGAAGATGGAAGAGTTCGCTGATGCTATTAATGTGCTCCAATCATGTATCAAGATATATACCGATCAAGGAGTCCCTGAACATTATCCAAATGTTCAAAATGCGAGACAATTATTGAAGGATGCTCAAGGTCGAACTTTAGGAGGGCTGAACAAGCTCAGCGCAGATTCTTTCCACCGTCCTGTTCGTGTTTATGAAGCAGAGACGCCCCTGTCTGACTTTTCTTTGTTACAGACTCCTGCTGGGACATTGCCCACAGCATGCTCGACCCTCACTAATCACCCCAGTTCAGGTAGCGAGACCGTATCCAAAACTGGTCATAAACAACTCCAGTCTCTACTAGAGGAGCTTGCTGAAGTCTCACCTGCAGAGGGAACGAAGGATGGCACCTTGCAGATGCAACAAGGAGAAATCAAGAAACTCTCTGAGATATTAGTAGGTCGGTCTGTCGAGCTCGAAGAGTCAAAAAAGGAGATCAACAAGCTCAAAGAATCTCATGCAAGTGAATTGCAGACCTTGAAATCCCAGCTTAGAGATGCAGAACTCGCGGCAAATCGACTTCAAAACCAGGTGAAAGAGGCCGAGAAAGAACTCGATCAAGAAAAGAAGGAGAGGGTTTTGGCTGCCATGGCAAAACAGAAGGAAACTGATTCCAGCAATTCATCCGCAATGTCAGCTGCAGTACAAGCTAAATATGAGGCTGAGCTGGAGTCTTTGAAAAAGGAGCTTCATGTCTCGGAGTCATCCTACCAAGAGATTTTGCGTGCAATTGACGACGAGAAAGATCAGCTACGACAAACTCATGAGACACTAATTCTAGAACTGAAAGATGAGCTTGACAAGTTGAAAGAAAATAGTGATAGTGTCGATGCCAAGAACAAAAAGCGTGTCGGGGAGCTAACACAAGAAAACAGTCTTCTAAAAGAGCGAAACCAGAAAATTTCTCAAGAGTTGACGTTGATGAAATCTAGCAACAAAACTCTCCAGTCTGAAAAGGACGCTGCCACCTTGGAAGTGGTATCACTCAAGGTGAAAGTTAATGAACAGAAGACGAGAATTGAGAAGCTAGAGTATCCTGATGTACAGGACAAGGCAAAGCGTCTGCTATATGAGCGCTCAGCAGCAAAAGTTGGCTCTGATGTCACCTTCAGCGGATATGGGGACAAGGTGAAGAGGTTGGAATTTGAGTTGCAGACTGAGAGAACGCGCAGAATGAATCTTGAGTCCTCGGTCCACGACAATAGGCGAGTGTTTGAGAATGATAGGAGGGTGGATTATGATCACGGTGTCCTTGGATGGCACCAAAAGGAGATTGCAACCATGAAGGATCGATTCAATGAGGCTATTGTCGAGCTCAGTGATGTGAAAAAACAAAGAGATAACATGAAATTGGGGTATGACCAGGAAATCCAGTCTCTTGAAATTAATCTCCACAGTGAACGTGCCAATACACAGGTTCTAGAAGACATGGTACGAGATCTCTCTGAGTCCATTGACAAGGAGAAAGAAGAAAAGATGGGTCTTATTGAAACGCACAAGCAAGAAATTGAAACGTACAAGCAAGAAATCTCGATCTCCTTGATCCAACTTGAGCAACAGAAAACAGAAATCGATGATTTGAATTGCTCAGTTCAGCAACTAGAAGATGCCATCGTTGAAGCCAATGAAGTAAGAAATGCCCATGAGTCCGTGAAAGAGCAGCTTCTCCATACATCTGCTAGGCTTGCATCTGCAAAGGAAGAATTAAAATCTCAACAAGAGGCTTTGAAGAAGGCCGAAGAAGTTCTTGCTCATGAAAAGTCTATATCGAAGAAGACATGGGCTGAATTGGATTATGAGAAAGAAATTTCCCAAAAGATGGAAGCTGAATTAACGAAGAAAATCGAAACTTTGAGCGAATCGTATGAACGGCTAAAGAAGGAGTATCTTGAAGCAATGGCTTTGTTAGAGTCAGAATTGGAGCAAAGTAGAGGAGAAGTGAAACAACTTCAAGGCGCCATTGAAACTCTCGAACACGAGCATTCTGAAGCTATTTCAGATAAAGAGAAGGAATTAGCTGAATCGAAAATTCACTGCATGAATGTACTTTCAGAACTAGATAATACCAGAGACGAATCCACCACTGATGTGCAAAACTTGCGAGCCATTGTTGAAACAAAAGAGGATGATCTCTCCCAAGCAAGGCGCATAATCGAGGTTAAATCTGAAGAGATATCGAGTTTAATGATAGATACGTCCAATGCAGAGCAATTACTGAAGAAGTTGGAAGATAATTACGCTGAATGCCAAAGAGAATTGAATGAAAACCAAAAAGAGCTGGATGAATGCCTTAAGGAATTGAACACGTGTGAATCTGCACATGAGCATGAGCGCAATGATATGGAACATATCCTAACCGAGGTGTGCGCCAAGTTAGCAACTGCGGAAAATAAACTGAAAGATCTGCAGTTAAAATATGATGACATTGAAGTACTGGAAGCGAAGGAAAAAATATTGGAAACAAAATGCCAAGAAACATCAGAAAAGTGCAATCAAATTCTTTGCCATTTGGCCCAACAGTTGGATAGTGTGCTCCCAGAATTAGATGTAGATCCAGACTCTACTGAAATTGAATCCCTGGCTGATGATTGCGATGATGACCCTACTATATCTTTGGAGTCAATGAGTTCTCGCGTCTTTGAACTTGTGAAAAAAATAAGTAATCACTGCAAGAACCAGCAATGTGAGATCGAGGACAAGGATACTGAGCTGGAAAGAACAAATGGGAATATGTCTAACACTCTTCATGAACTGGACACGCTGGCAACAAAGCACACAAAGCTCAAGGAAGAACTAGCCAAAATGAATGCACTCGAAAGTGATCATGCTGACTTGCTTGAGCAATTTGAACAAATGGAGGTTGATAAGGTAAAGTTGGAGGTTTTCCTGAAAAGTGAAAGTTTGGGGTGTATTGAGGAACTGTCAACTCGGCTAGAGCATGAGAGAAAATCTCTTCAAGATGCGCAGGAAAAACGGGATTTGTTCCAATCCCGATTGAAAGAAGCCGTTGATGATTTGGAGGAGCTTGAGGATGAGCGTGATATGCTACGAGAGGAAGGTAAGGATGTCATCATGTCCAAAAATATTCTATCATTTTATTGATGTTGACTAAGGTCATTTTATCTTGTTTATTTTATTTCCCGTTCAGTGGAACAAGCGTACCAGGCATGTTCGCAATTGGAGAAGAAACTATTAGATAGGATTCAGATCCTAGAGCAGGATAATGAACGTCTTCAAGATCTGGATGGAAAGAGCTTGGAACGCGATGCTGTGGTCTGGGCGAAAGAGAACCAGCTGAAGGTGCTTCAAGAGAAATTGACTAAGCTAGAGATGTTACAAAGTAATTCGACACCATCGTCAAATACAAGAAATGATGGTGATATTTACCCTGATCTTTTACCTTCGGGGGACCACAACCTAGAAGAACTATTATCACTGAGATCAACTGTGTGTATGCTCGAGAAACAAAATAATGAGCTGTGCCAAAAGTTGGCACAGTCACAGTTTGATTCATTGCCTTCTACTAAATCCCAAGATGACCAGAGCGAGGCCATCAAATTGTTGAGGATCGACTTTGAAAATGCTATGGACATTAAAGATTTTGAGCACAAGACTGAACTGTTTTCATTGAGGGCTCGTGTGAGAGAGCTGGAAGAAGCCAACGAAGATTTAGCTCATGTGTTGGCTAATAAGCATGAAGAAGACACAAATGCTAGCAGTAGTGACGAGAGCAGCAGTGGCTCTGACAGTGATGACACTGATGTCGATGACGCAGACAGTGATGGCTTTACAATTGCATCGCATGGAGTTACACATGTGGTGGCCCAAAGTGAAAAAGATGCACTGCTCAAAGAAATTTCACTGCTGAAGGATCAAGTCCATGTCTTGGAGAAGTCTAATGGGGAATTGTCTACCCAGATGGCCGACTATCAAGATGATGCTATTGAAAAGGCCCGAATGGATGACGCTTTAAATGACACAATTATTTCTCTCCAAAAATCTCTCGGACAAAAGGATGAGCTCAACAAAGCAATGAGGTATGAATTGGCTGCGATGAAGACAAGACAAAAGGAAGCCAGCCAAGCTGATGAATGCAGCACCAAGAATGCCAAGGCACCATTGCATCATTTTGCGGCTCAAATAAACTCAAGTGAAAAGGATGCCATGCAGGAAGAAATAGCATTGCTGAAGGATCAAATTGTTGCATTGGAAGAATCAAATAACGAGCTGTCTGCACAGTTGGCGAAATCTAGAGCTGAGGTAATTGCAGCAGCAAAGACACATGATGTTGACCAAGAGATAATACTGGACCTCCGAAATGCCATCAGCGAGACTGACGAGTTACTTCAGAGCAACCTGCAATACGCACAACATGCAAACGAACAGATTCAGCAGACAGAAGAGCATAACCAAGCACTGCATCGTGAGCTTTCAGAGTTGAAGAATAATGGGTGCAGTGAAAAATTATCAATGCTACAGATTGATCATCAAAATGCTCTCGATGATAAAGAGAGTAATGAGGTTCGGCATAAACAAGAATTGGCTACCCTCAATGCTGAATTCCAGACTGCATTGGACTCGTTGGATGGATTACAGAAAGATAACAAAGAGTTAAAAGCCCAAGTGAATACATTAAGGTCTACGAATCATGGTAAAAACGATGATGAAAGCGCATATTATGAGAAGGAACTCTCAAATGCTCATTCAAGATTTGTTTCGATGGAGACCTCGCTCCAAGATCGAATTTCACGGCTAGAAAAAGAGAAGGCCAAGCTTGTTGCAGCCCACGACAAAGACATGGGTAGTACTTTGGCAGAACTTACCCAGACTAAGGTGGAGCTCTCTGCATGGAAGTTGGAAATGCAAAATGCTCTTAACGACACTGAGGCTATGATGAAGGAGAGGGATGAATTAAAGGATCAGATTCAAGTATATGTGAAAAGTCTTGAGGCTGCACACATGGGTAAAGCTGAGTTGGAGGAGAAACTGCACACATTAGGACAAAGCAGACATTAATCGGTGGACCTAGTACTACATTGAGTTGTGTTTTCAATAATATTTGTGCTAATCATAATATGAAGTTTATGTTGGATGTAAATGAATAGAAGCTGATATTGCTTGTTGTGAGGAAATAGGGTAATAAGCGATCATGATCTAATCTTCGTGATAACAGTATTAGACATCACTTATCATCCATGTGTGTTTCAAGCCAAATTTCGACTCAAGAGCAAGAGGATTCGTAAATGGAGCATGAAACGAAAAAGCTCGTTGCTGGAAGTTCTACAATATTATTATTTATTCGTCGTCAAGTTGATGGTTGAGATCTTCTGTTAAAATACTCTAGAAGATGATGTTGTGGCTATTCTCTGCATACGATATCTACATAAAATACCTACTACCTCCTACTACTATGTAGTACTCCTCTCTTGTAGAGAGCGAGAGAGAGAGTGAAAGCCGCGTCAGACGTTAGACATCTCATAGCATCTCATTGACGCGTAGCTCTAGCAGTAGATAACGCCACGCCGATTATTTAGTGCATCAATCATGGAGACCGATACTGCAACCGATGTGACCACCACCGAACCCATCTTCTATAGCGAAGGCGCAAAAATCCCATCCAACGCTCCAGAATGGGCGGTTGCGGCGTCCGAACGCCTGAGAAAAAAACGCGAAAATGGTTATCAATCTTCTTGCGATCCACCTCCGGGTGTGACTAAAGTCCTCTTACATTCGTGTTGTGCTCCATGTAGGTGCGTGTATTTTCTGCGGGGCAATTTTTTGGCCACGTCGCCTCGTTCAGCGGTGGATGAGCGTGTTTCTCGTCCCCATGCTCTTTCGGCATCTGCATGATTTGATTGCAGTAGTTGGCAAATTGACGTTGACACAAACAATTCACATGCTTAAATCTTGAGAGAGAGAGTAGAGGATTTTATGCCGCTCTCGATTTCAATTCGCAAAGAAGCATCTTTCATTTTTATTTCACGCTTCCCATGAGCAAATGAATAGAAGAGCAAGCGATCCATTCACGCAATTTCGCATGGCGGCCAGAATGTTCTCACTCTTGTGCATTGTTTTCGCAATGGATTGTCATCCATTTTGACATCATGCCTCATTATCCAAACGCCACCTAACCATTTTGCTTTTCCTTTAATACATACTACTCCTATACAATGTACAATAGTGGAGCCATGGTAGAAGAAATGTGCTCCTCTACCAAGCTGGAAAAGGTGGTAGTCTTTTTCTACAACCCCAACATCCATCCTCGCAAAGAGTACGAAATTCGCAAAGAAGAGAACAAACGCTTCTGTTCCCAGCTTGGAATTGAGTTTGTTGATTGTGATTATGATCCAGAAAATTGGGTGAGTTTTCACGTCGTAGTGATCCCTCTAGCTGTTTCGATTTTTTTGTATTCTGAACTCGTTTTTGTCTATTTTTCTATTAACTGAGCAGTATGAGAGGATGAAGGGGATGGAGTATGATCCCGAGAGGGGAAATAGGTGCACCGCGTGTTTCGATATGAGGATGGAAAGAGCGGCTCTTTATGCGCACGAAAATGATTTCAATGCCATTGCTACAACAAATGCAACATCGAGGTGGAAGGATGCAAGACAAGTGGATGATTCGGGATATAGGGCTGCAGAAAGGTACGAAGGCATTAAATATTGGTGTCAAGATTGGCAATCAGACGAGATGACGTTGCGAAAGTATGAAATTTCTGCAAAGGAGAGGTTTTACAAACAAGAATACTGCGGTTGCTCCTATTCATTGCGAGATTCAAATGATTGGCGCAAGGCAAATGGCATTCCCAAAATTCAGATTGGAGGTGATTCTGCAGGTCTGGGAGATCGCTATTTTTCTGACCCGCTTGTGGATGCTGCTGAGGAATCAAAGGATGTGGTTGACGAATTCTTTTCACAGGCGAATGAAATAGCACAGGTGGGGAATGATGTAAAACAGCGCAAGGAGGCTCTCAAAATTTATAAGGAACGTAGAAAGAATCAGAAGGATGATGGCATTGTTGATGGATTGAATAATTGGTAAAGGTGTAAACAGAAACTTAGTAGACGATTCTATTATTAATTGTGTGAATACAAAGTTGGCCATGATTCTAATGCTATGAATAACATGACTTCAGACATTGGATCCATTTGCACCACATGAAAAATCGCCTTGTCACAATATCTCTTTTCTTAGGGTATGGTTGGCAAATTATTTGTTTTTTCAAGTGTTTGCAAGATAAAGATAATAATTATGTTGTGACCCCAACCAGAAACATTGGTGTTAATTTCAGTGATGGATGCCGTCAAACACATGACCAATAATGCAAATACTATGAAACTATTACCTGAATTTATCAATACATGCGAATTGGGCACAAAATGTATGCATTGTGTAACTGTTCAACATGGGAGTAGTAGTTATTATTTATTTATGTTATCTTTATCCGCTCCAGCATAACAAACGACTTGGGACCAAGATATGCAAGCTTTGTCCCGCTTCCCCTCTTTTCGCCATCCCCAAGATATTTCCAACCACAGCTTTGTGCGGTAGTTTTCAATGGCGGAAACAATGTATTTGCCGAGTCTGTAACAATCATGATGGTGCCGATGGGTGCCTTCTCAAATATATCCCCCATGACGCCACATATACGACGTTGGTTGTGCTGTTGCTGCTCATCGTGCTCGCTATTCTCTGCATCTTTGACTATAAATGATGCATTCTCATGCAAACAAAATTGAACACAAATGATATTCACAACTTCCAAAGCCCGACCAAGATCATTATTGCATGCATCCTCCAATCTCAAACGAATATCTGCATGATGCATGGTCATATTGCTGCCATTATTGACAGCATCGCAATTCCCATCATCTTTTCGTCGCTCAATCTCATCCTGTGACAAGCTCTGATGCAAACATTCTCCCAAACACATCATGACGGGCTCCCAATCTTTATCGAACAAATCGAATACTCGAGTAGTTATCTGTCGTTGTTTCATCACTTTCCGCTGAGGTTGTATGTCGTGCAGGAATTTTGATGCAAGACACATTGCCACGTGATCATATCCCGGTCCTCCGCCAATGGATATAATGTTGACTCCAGTTTCCTCACCTCCATTGCACAATGCTGCTGCTGATGCTAATGATGATGCTGATCCGAGGGAGGAGGAGATTGGAATCGGCAACAACATGGATCTTACCCTCGAAGCGAATACATCATCACCAAAGACCAAGTGATGCAATTGCCTGCATCTCGCTTGCAGTTTTTCCACCGCATAGACACGCAAGCATCGCCCGGAATCGTCCTTCTCATCCAAACCAATGCTATTTTTGTAATCATGATTCGCCGAAAAATTGGCTGGACGCCCGAGCTCCACGGCCCGCGTAAGTTCCGCCTGCCACGTGGATGCTGCCTCATCGGAGGGTGTGACATTTAATTTCATTGCCAGGGACTGCCGCACGTTGTCCATGACGCGGTGGAAGGATTCGCGATGCGCATGTTCGAGATTGTTGCGTTTGGCATTGTGTAAATCGCGCCATCGTTGAGTGTTGCCATTATTATTATTATTTGTTGCGTGTTTTTTTTCCTGGGCTTGGAGTAGTAGTAGTAGTGCCATGGGATCTATTGCATGTGGATTGAGATTGTTGTTCGGGTTAGTAGGGTTGATGATTGTGTCTTCTAGCAGTCCAGGTCCAGTTCTTGCATCGTCTTGCATCCACTGCACTACTTTGTCAAGGTTGTAGGAAGGGCCCTTCTTTTTACAACTGCTGCCGCTATAACAACATGTCGTGGTGTGAAGAGCCTGCCCGTCATTCTTTGCCGCAAGTTCCCTCCTAGTTCGAAGGTGACGCCGGAATGCCTCCTGCCCTGCAGCTGTTTGCTTCGAAGAATCCCCACCGATTTGGGGCGGTGCTACTGTATTGGAAGAGTGGATGTCGATATCGACTCGGGAGGGACATACGGCTGCTCGATGACCCGGCTCGCCGCAGTGGAAACAGATCATGTAGATACACCTAGATGTCAATAAATATTTGGATGCATTTTCTTTTGCAGTCATACCATACACGGTCAAAGCTTCTTAGTATTTAATTAATAATATCGAATGATGGAAAGGATAGGAGTGATGGGAAGATGTTGTACTTTGCTTTCTGGACGTCATTTTCACCATTTCCGGCTATTTCCTCTTTCTCTTTGTATGTGGCGGCGTTTGTTGGCATGGGTCTTCATTTTTCATGTCAAATGTCCAAAATTCAAAATTCAGCGTCCAAACGTTTAATTCCAGATATAGTCAACATAAAACCCAACAGGGGAAGTATCTCTAAGATACTTCAGAACAAATACTACTCAGGTCAGCATACGGAGTATCTGCTTTTTAGTAAGCAGTAAAATGCATGGATAAGTATGGACAAGATAATGGACGCATGCCATGAGCATGCGCCTTTTGTAGTACTTAACTTATAATTTACTTTTATTCGT
>JALLAR010000132.1:0-21918 GCA_036939335.1 Conticribra guillardii
TGACATCTTTTAATAATTCATCTCCTAATTATTTTGATTTTTATAAACCTCATATTCAAATCCATCTTACCTTATTTATTTACATCTTTTACTTTACCTCCTCATGCCTCCCTTGTTTATTTTGATCTATACTAGTTGGCTGCCCGTAAGGGCTCCATGCCTCATCTTACCAACCATTTCTGGGTTTATGTGTTAGTGGCAGTTATTTTAATCTGCGTAGAATTTCCCTTTTTTGTAGTCGTCACATATTTGTAACCCAGACATTTCTCTTCCAAATACCGGTTTTTAGTGCGGTATACAGGTCCCATTAGGACTTGGACACCTCCGATAGATGAATGATCACACACTTTCCAATCGATAGATTGGTTGCGCATGGGCCTTGTTTTCATTGTAAGCAGGATACAAATAGTTTTCGTGGTGGCGTCACTATTGATGATGCAGAAGGATCTTCAAATCAGGAGAGCAGTTTTTTCATACAGATCAAAATGAACGTGGTAGATTCCTCCAAATTGGTTGTGATGCGGAAACGAGGTACACCGTGGGTCTTGAGGAGGTAGATACAACAATCAGGTCCAACAATGGATTCAAAAACCGTGGTGGATTGGTCTGTCAATCAAATCGTTCACCAAAAATTGAAACAAGACAATGCTTGTATAATATTTATCAAACAGAAATAGTGGTGTGAAATTTGTCATGCCATCTTGCATGATAAAGTTTATCAAGGAAGAATGTGAAGATGGCAAGAGGTGATGGGTGATGATGATGACTGATGATGACTGATGATGACTGATGAATGATGATGAAGACAGGCGATGAATGCTGACATTTGGAATAATAATGATTTGAGGAGAAATGAGGGAGGAGAGGAAGAGGAAATGATGATGGACGTTAGTTATAGCTTAGCGTAAAATAAATTGTACAAATTTCAGTATTATCCTCCATAATTATAGACGTATGTAAACATTTCTATTCGATATTCAAATTTTAATTATGCCAAATGGATGTCAACCTTGACAAAAAATCTACGTTCATGTGCATGGAGCAACGCCCTCATTCATTGGCGTCGCTAGACAACAACAACAACAACAACAACAACAATCAGATCATTGGCGAGCCAATATTATTTCAATCTTAAACTCCATTCATGTACCGACATCCATTTCAATCATTCACTCTCTCTCTGCCATTGCCATTACACCATTACATCTACATACTCTCTGTGCCGCAGCAAGAATGCCTAAAAAGAAAGACGAGGAGCAGGTGTGTCATGCCAAATAATTACGAGGCACCAACCATACAAAAATACTCAATGACGAAGGGGAATTTCACGATAAATGCATTCTACTGATTCCTCTTGTCAAGAGATCTCCATTTGATCTTGCAAATCAACCTGACGGTGTGGAAAAGCTACTCCAAGAAATCAACAGTTGGGTGGATTTAGTCTCGAATGCAATGTTTTTGGCTGGAAAAATTGGACAGGTGTATCTCACCATGTTTTGTAACAATGTATGGAATGAACATGACAAGATAGTACAATGAATCATGATTCATGATCAACGACAGCAACAATTTGTTGCTTGGGACAAATTTCTACTACAGAATCACCACCAGCATCTATTTGACAGACAACACGAAGAAAACATTAGTCAAAAATACAATCAATGCCGTCAACTCTTGCGAACATCTCCGCGACAAACTCAGTATCCCAATAAAGTATGTTGGAACTGATCAAGAAACAAAATTACAAGGAAACTTCAACCAGACTTATGATCGGATCAGTATATGTTTCAGCAACATGCTGAGATCTGAATTTAAGAAGCATCTTTCAAATCTTCTTTGCAACTTCATTTATTCAACAGATTTCAAGCTACACAAAGAGACAACCCCAAGGCTGTTGAAAATTGAATAACCCTTCAAATCTTTTGTCTTTACTTGAGTCACAAGCACAAGTTTGAATCAACAACAACAATCGAAACAGTGGATTTCATCAAGCATGTTCAAGATGAGCTTATTGGGATAGATCAGACCTACGAGAAATATATCAATGTTGTATCAGATAGTAGAGCACAAAGAGGGGGGGGGGGGATTATGCAAGTCTCATATCAATTGATTATCAATGGATCAATGATCACTGCGCAAGCACCGTATTATTTTTTCATCGTGTTTTTGAAGAAGCAGGAAGAACTTGGAACAAAACTCCATCTTTTATTTCCCCAGTTTGGCATTAGCGCGCAATTCTTGTTTTAGATGTGTTCCAATTTCACGCCATTGCAAGAGAAATGGGGTATGCGTATCCCTGCTGAATTTTATGACGGTGATCTCAATCGGGCAAAGAATAGGGAGTGCGATACTTATCAGGTCTTGTTTGATGCATTCATGCATTTCTTCCCATTGGCAAATCCTGCCAATCCAGGTCAGAATCGTAAAAATATTGACATCTTTGGCGAATAAAACACAGCTACACATTGTTTGTTATTTCAATTTATTCTAAAGACAGATGGAGTTAGCGCACATTTGTTGTATAAAAAGAACATCAAGACAATGATAAACATGCCAAAAATTTACAATACTAATGATACAAATGTTGAAGTTGATATTGACAATGATGATGATCATAACATTGTTTCGACAAATAAGCATGATCATTTATGCAAATTGGAAAAGAATGGTAAATATTAGTATTTGTTTGATATCATTGAAAAGGATTTCACTCAACTTGCTTTAGAACTTAGAACTCACCTATGCTGTATTGTCCATTTATATTACAATTTAGGCAATGCACTCCCAGTTTCTGCAGATCCAGGGCTACATAATTTATTGTTTACAATGCCAGTGGCAATGGATGGAGTAGCTGGTCAGATTCTATGAGATCCTGTGACACACAAGAAGATGGGCCATCATCAAGTGACAAATGGCCAATATCAATATCACATCAAAACAGATAGACTACAACAAATGCAAAGTAAAAAAGCACCGGGGTGCGTGCATTGGAACATTTGATACCAAACTCCCAAAATTATCAATCCGGTCATCGTGTATTGAGACCATCAAAAAGCATATTTAGTTATGCACGGATTCATCCACACCATCATAAATGTCAGTGGCAAATGGATAAAATATAATTCAGCATATCTCCGGTTTTGTAAAAAAAGTCAGAATTGGTATAAGTCAATGCGTCTCAAACACCATATCAAATCAGCATCATTTTTGGATAAAAGGCCATGGGAGATTATTCATGTGGATGGCAAGTCAAAAAAAATCCACATGTATTACGGTGGTGCCCGTGTAAATCCAACAATAAGAGGCTGTAAGCATGCAGCTCCGTCTATCTGAATCAAGTCTATTATACATTGTTTCATTAGTGTTGTGGTCGAAGTCGATGAATTCCATATGTCTCAAGTATGCTTTGATTGTGACAAACAAACCCATTCTGTCCGCAAAAAGGGTGGGAAAATGATTTGAGCTTTATTGTATTGTGGGTCTGATGAATGCAAATCATGCAGGTACAAAGATCGCGATGAAAATGGCACTAAAAACATCTTCAAAGTGGGAAATGATACAGCTCCTGATATATCCAGTAGAAAAGTCAGTTGGAAGAATAGTAAATGTGATGTTCATTATCTAAACACTCCAGGCACTGGCTCTGATGATCATCCCGTCTTGACCTCCAGCAAGTTTCAGATTAGACAAGAAAAAAGGGAATCCAAAGCAAAAGAGTCAAAAGAAAAATTGGAAAATGAGGTTGAATCATTCATCATTCTTGTCTTCTGTGTATCTGACCAACAACAACGTCTCCGTCCCACAAGATCACAAAGAAGAAAACACTTGTCCCATATTCACTTCTGCGTTAGCCAATATTGGTCAGTGCAATGCATTGCAAATTCACCATCACTGATGAATGCAATGTGTAAGGCTGACATGAGATGTAACCCTTTGCTTTTCAACTATATAGTTTTATGAAGTTAATGATTACAAGCACCAAGTGTGGTAAGCGTGTCATTTCGAATCTGCAGTTCATCCTTCCACCCAATTTATCTCCGCCGATACAAGCAGACATTCACGAGTTAATGATTTTCATCTTTTCACTTTTCAGCATGGAATTCATTAGATTCTCATCGTTCACAATCTTTGTCAAATGAGAACAATTCCGAACATCCATCCTTGTCTAGAGTTATTTCTTTTGCAACTGGAAAATGCACTACATGCGAGAGATGTTGTCAAAAAACTATCACCCGTGATCAAGAAGAATCTCAATTTCTTCCATTGGTAATCCCAGATACAACAACAGATGAAGACGTTGCATTAAATGAGTGTATTGAAGTGACACAAAAAAGTTGTGGTATCTTGAAAGAAATGAAATGCGCCCACTGTGGAACTGTGGCGAACACTCCATTCCACAATACAATTGAGACATTACCAACTGTTTTGATTATTTATTTGAAGCATTTTAGAAATGATTCTACAAAAATACCAAACAATGTTCAATTCAACCAGACCATTCATCCAAAAGATTTCGGTATCAAAGCAAGTAAAGCTGTCAATTATGATCTTGTCTCTGTAATCGATCATCAAAGCAACACGATCGCGGATGGACATTACATTGCCAAAATAAACACCCGGCACGGATGGAGGATTTATAATGACAGTATCATTCAGGGAATTGATGAGTCCAGTCTTTGTATAGGAAATTCATACATCCTTTACTATCAATTACGTGACAAAAAATGAAGCATTCAAAGAGTGTAATGAGCACTAAGAAACCATGCTCCCATCCAGGGTGTAACATGATTTCTGTGACAGGAGACAAGGAGTGTAAAAAACATCATGTTCCAAAAATATATAATCATCCAGGTTGTGGAAGCAATGTCAATGGTGGTGGTCAGTTTTGCAAAAGCCACAAATCAAAGAAAAAAACATGCGACAGTGGCCCAAGATATTTTGGATAGTGTCATGGAAGAAGTAGTATGATTCTCTATTTTCTTTGACCTATATTTTTATGATCTCTTCATAATTAAATTATTCTAATAATGATGCAATCAGATTTATTCTAGAGCCAAGAATTTTCTATCGAAGTGACTTTGATCCTAAGAATCCTCTTAGAACTCTATGTATTCATTTAAGAGCAATCAGTGTTCTAATAATTTTAGTAGTAATTTTTCCAACAATAATCTAGCCAAAACCCTCACGACCTAAACAAGTTACATATCAGTGAGATCACTCTGATCTGTGAGCTGACTCATCATATCAGCTACACTATACTTGATGTTGTTAAACAAGCGACGGAAGTGGACCTCAAGCTGATCATATTTACCATGGGGCTGTTGAAGATTGTTGTGAGCAATCTGGCAAATGTGACCAAGCTTGAAAATGCGGTTCTTGAGATCATTGCGGCGATCCAAGCTCTGGTCCTCGAGGAAACCCTTCTGCTTCGTGATGATCATATGATAGACACCTTTGTCAAGGCGTGGACCAACACCTCCAGCCTCAGTGGATGGGGGGAGAACTAAATTGATCTTTGCCTTCTCTGACTCGTCAATGTCAAGGCCATTGATGGTGTCCCGCTGTCGCATCAAACATTCCTCTGTTTCAAGCCACAATGCAAGGGCATCTTCGTTAATAGCCTTTCCTTCAGATGGTGCCGCCCTAAGAAGCTCTTGAAGGCTC
Source organism: Conticribra guillardii (assembly GCA_036939335.1). Taxonomy (NCBI): domain Eukaryota; phylum Bacillariophyta; class Thalassiosirophyceae; order Thalassiosirales; family Thalassiosiraceae; genus Conticribra; species Conticribra guillardii. Next base: position 5,665 of record JALLAR010000132.1, read on the forward strand.
TCTTCCCCCTCTTTGGCAGGAACACGGTCAACAACATGCAACAAGACAGAAAGCAATTCATTCTGTGTAGAATCTGCTTCCTTGAATGCTTTAGTTTTGTTGAAGCAAAAGCGGATGTAAAGCTGCTCAAGGATGGCGCACAAGTGGATTGCTTCAGGAAGATACTCCTCCATCTCACAGATCATGGAGATGACATTATGGTCCATATCAAGCCTCATGTCAGCATTGACATACCCAAGGCCCTGGATAGTACGCTTAGACAATTCAAGATAATCCGTCTTTTCCTCGCCCTTGCAAAAGTCTCCCAATGAAGGGCCAGCCATCCACTCCATCATTTCATCAGTGATGGTTGGGAAGCAGCCCTGGGATCGCTGCATTTTACGGATTGCCTGTGCAAACTCTGGCTTATTTTGGTCATGAACAAAATGCTTGGTGTCATCAGGATCATTAGCCGCAGCAATAGCCTGCTGAAGAGCCATTGTTGGAAAACGTGGTTCCTTGCCTGTTACATTGGTGATCTGTCCCAACATCAAGTTTTCAATGTAAGGCCATTCCATTCCAAGGTAAATAACATTCCCTTGCACATCCATACCTCTGCGACCAGCACGGCCTTGCATCTGCTGAGCAATCAATGCAGTCAGGGAGTCACCCATGTCCCCGCAAAAGACACAAGAACGGAAAGGCATGTTGACACCATACGCAAGTGCTTCATCAGAAAACACAACTGCAAGCCTTCCTTTCTGTGCTAGAATCTGAACTTGACGGCGGTAGCAAGAAAAGCCAACCTCATTTGTGTAGATGGCAATACCACGTCGAAGACCTCGGATGAGGGCATGGTTGATATCCACATTTTCACCCGCCTTCTTCATGTCAGCAATGATAACCTCTATTTCAGTGTGTCCCAAACGTTTTCCTGCAGGGGAGAGGACGTATTTATCATGTGGCTTGGTTGTATCTTCCTGGGTGAGACTTTCATCAGTAAAACCAGACTTAGCATCTTCCTCTGCCTCTGCTTCGTTAACACGTTTAGCCTGGCCTGCAGCAACCTTACGCATTTGAGCCTTGTCACGAGCAAGCTTGATCAATTCCTTGCGGTACTCGGGGAACTCAGCAAGTTGCTCACTCTCAAGTCGGCTGAGAAGAGTCTTGAACATGGAGAACGCACCATAGGTATCAAGTTGGAATGCAACAGCAGGAAGGAGATCACTGTCCTTCAATTGCTTGATTACACCGTAGAGCATGTCACTAACATCCTTCTTTGCCTCAAGTGGAGGAGGGAGTTGAGCAGAACGCAGCTTTTCGAAGAGATCAGGATGTGACTGGGACAAGGCTGCAAGGCGAGTCTTCAGCCTAGTTTCGTACTCCTTGGTCTCATTGAGCGTGATGCGGTGAATTGAATTTTCCGATTTGAAGTAGTTATCAGGGTCATCCTCGTCTTCAAACACAGTTCCAGGGAATATGGCTTTCATTCTTTTCCACAAGTCAATCATATCAGATGGTGTCATGGAGAGTCCAGCAATCAGCTCAGGTTCGTTCATCAGACGCTCAGGGGTCATGGCTGCAACTGGATGGAGTTTGACAAGCTTCGTTTTTTGTTTTCCATCTTTGCCCTCAGATTCAACAACCACCCAGCGTTGCAGATTGATAAAGCGTGCAAAATACTCCTCCAAAATTATTTCTTCAGTAGGAGCATCAATCGTTGTTGCAGAAACGTGTTCATTACGAACCTTGCTCAACCAGGACTGAAGCTGTGTAGCATTTCCAATTGTTGCACTCAATGCAAGGAAGGGGCAGTTGCAATTTTTGATGATTCTTTGCAATGCGTCACCCTCTGGCCCATTCAGAGTGTGTACTTCATCAAGGACAAGATACTCAAATTGTTCGTACCCGCCATCAAGAATCATGAACTCCCTTTGACCCTTTTTCATTTCCTCACCTGCTGCGCCACGCGCCTTGAGAAGACTCCTTTCAACAGCACACGGGGTGCCGATGTAAACCTGGGCTCCTCCTGAAATCTCTTGAAAGGAAATTAGATCGGTTGCGATAGTGACATTACCTTTGAAGAATTCATAGTAGGTTGCGGCAATTTGCCACACAAGGACTTCGCTGGGGAGGACAAAGAGCACAGTGCCTTCGGCTTTCTTACATGTGTATGTACTGAGGAGTGTTTTTCCAGACGAAGTAGGAGCACACACAACAGCTGATCTCTTGTCATCAATGGCTTGAAGGATGTCACACTGCCAGTTTTCAAGCTTGAAGTGTCTATTGTAACGACTCAATGGTGGAAGACGATCAGGCATTTCAGTTAGTTGGAAGGTAATGATATCCTTCTTCCCACTCAAGAGCTTCCTTGAATACTTGAGCGTGTCCTTGAACTTGTCGCCATTTTCCTTAAGTAACTCCTTCAGTGTCTTTGCATCAGCAGACAAGACAACTTTCTCCTTCTTCTCAGAATTATCCTTGCTCTTTTTTCCGTCCTTCTCTTTCTTCGAATCCTTTTTGGAATCTTTCTTGGACTTCTTTTCGTCTTCCTTAGCTTCTTTTTTGGATGACTTTTCCCGAGCGATTTCCTCTTCGCAAGACTTGAACAAAGGCATCTCCTCCAAAGCCCACAAGATGTCAAGAACTTCGGCCTCACTGGCGCCAACAGCACCTTGCTTAAGGTCAGTGACAGCCAAAGTAAGCATTTTGAGCATGCGGTTGATTTTACCTGATGGAGTGTCGCAGACTGCATCCTGAAGCGTCTTTAAAGTCTTAAGGTTGGAAAGTTTCATAAGATCGCGATCAAGATCTTTCTTCAACTTGTCTGCAGCGTTCGATTCCTTGATAGAGTCGGCGGTGTTCTTCTTTTTCTCGGCGTTCTTCTTGCCACCAGTTTTCTTCTTATCCTCTTTGGCATCCACGGCAGCCTCGGTTTGTGCGGCACGGGTGCGACGTTCTTTCTCTTCCTCCCATTTTTTTGCTGGATCAAAAATAGATCCTTCGGGAGGGGCCATGTCCCGGAGAATAACAGGAATGGATGACTTGACCTTAGTTTCAAACTTTGCCTTCCTTTCCACTTTATCGAAGGTCTATTATGATGAGAATGAAGAAAAAAATTAGAAGATTTGGTTAAATCATAGATCAGAAGCAAAAAAGTCTCGGACAGGGGAGGGGGGAAACAAAACCCATCACTCGATGTGACAAGTATACAGGCAAAGAAACGAAGCATGGCGTCATCGAGGTAGTAGACATCAAATGCTAGGTGCTCCTGACATTTTTATCGAGGTCGATTAGACACAATAATTCTGTTCTGACCGATCCATCACACTGTTGAATCTCGTGACGTAGTAGAGTACTAGTAGTTCCTCCGATATGTCGTGTTTGCCAGGTTTCGACCATTCTACCCATGGCGTCGTCCGCCGAAAACTAATGATAATAATATGTTTGCACTGACAAGCAACCAACGAGAATACTATTCTACAAAAACCGAACCAATCGTCGATCCATGACTCACTTTCACGTAGCCATCCTTGTACATAAGGGCCGACTTATCGACCCAGTGAAGATCGAAGGTACGGGAAGTGATGAAGGCATCCTCCAATCCTAAGTTTTCCACCGCCTCAGCGGCAGCATTGACGTTAGTCACAGCATTAGTTGCACCATTTGAGTTTGTATTGGCGCCGCCGGCGGTAGTCGCCTTCTGTGGCGCAGGAACGAAAGACATAAACTTCTACTAGAACGGTGGTTGATGTTTGCGTTGCGCAGGATATGCGATTTGTGTGATAACGATGTGATAAAAAAAAAAACTCGATTTCACTCGCTGTTTTTATTCCCACGGTCCACGCATGCACGCCAGCCAGATTCTGGGGCCAGAGTTAAGTGGGTCATTGCTTCTTTTCACGTGCTTTCGATGTTGATCTTCTTTACTTGCTTGAAGGAACTGATATGTTTCTACACGGACACTTGTGCGACGGCCAGACAAATTCAATCTTAAATTTGTATTCGTTAAAAATTAACTCGATAGAAAGTTCGTAGTACATCTAATAATTCTTTGACTTTTGACAGCAGGCACAGGTGACATTCTGACAGCGGCATCAAGGGTATGGTATTTACAATATCTAGCAAAAAACGGAAACTGCCTCCATCCAACGCCGGACAACAATCACGCACGAACGAACGGACCCGAACCCGATACAACGCCGGCCGAAGTCTAAAGATCAGACGCCGAAGCCTGCAGCCGACACCCAAAGCCCAAAGATATGCAGCCGAATGATGATGATGAAAATTTTCTTCGAAATGTCACTTTCTGAGCTCTATCTGACATGCATTGGATACATTTACGCCATAGCCTTCATTTCGTATTGTGTTCAATATCCGGCATTGGCGTCACGGTCGGGAATTGAGCCTGCAGTCCATATTTTTGTGCGAGCATTCCCTCGGCTGCACAATATTGTTGATTTGGGTTATGTAGATGTTGATAGTTTGGTGCAACTAGTAAATCTTATTGGCATCGTAATTTCGACAGTGATTGCGAGTGGCCTTGTGCAGCATGGAATTCTCTTCATTGCTGTGAGCGCAATTTATCGCTTTCTTGTAGTGCTTGGTGGGACCTTTTATGCATTCCAATGGGACATTTTACTTGTTGAAGCCGGGTTTTTAACTGCGCTATGTTTTGCCCCATGGAAAACACTCAAACTAAAATCCGTGTTTAAAAAAGTTGAGGGCGATAATCAAGTGATAGAGATTGAGAGCAACTCTGTTGTCGGAGCATGGCCTATCCGGTTCCTTCTTTTCAAGCTCATGTTTATGTCAGGTGTGGTAAAAATCCAAGCGGAGTGTCCTACGTGGCAAAATCTCACTGCATTGGAATACCATTTTGCTACGCAATGTCTTCCTGGAGTGCTCGCTTGGCATGCTCATCAGCTTCCACCTTTTCTGTTACGCTTAGGAGTTGCTGCAACCTTTGTAATTGAGATTCCTGCCGCATTCTTGCTATTGTTCCCATCAGTAAGAGTCAGAAAAATTGGTGCATGGATGCAAGTCTTCTTGCAATTGCTGATTATTGCAACGGGAAATTATAACTTCTTCAATCTGCTTACAATGGTGTTGTGCTTGCCTTGCATGATTTCTGAGAGCAATAACTTTGTGACAAGTATAGGATATCTTCGCAATTGGAATATTTTTCAAAATGCTATGTGTGCGGTATTTTTTGCATATTTCTGTCATGAAATGTTTGATGTTGAATACATCCAAGACTCGGTTGATCGTGGGCGCCAAATGATTGGGCTTAAACTGGCGATGACTAAAATTGAATGCAATGATTTCATTGAAATGGCAATTCCAATTGCTGTGCCAGCTACACTTTTCTTTGCAGCTATTACTGGAATGCCTGCTATTATCAAAAATGAGTCTACTCTTAGTCGGCTTGGTTATTTAATCCACATGCTGGTGTGCATCTTCTGCATTGTCGTGACAGCTCTGCCCATTTTTGAAATGACACCCAAAATGCGTCAGTCTACATTTTATGGAATTGATTTGAATTCTTCTTCTTGGAGAAATATCCGTCGCAAATCATTCACGAATGGCTATGGCTTATTTCGAAAAATGACTGGTGTAGGAAATGTTAATGGTGAATCTGTAGGATGGGCTGGTCTGCCTCCTTCAATTGTTGCGAGACCTGAAATAATTATTGAAGCTGTGATTGAGGATGTTGAAAATGGTACATCCACTGAATCAATGAATGAAGTATGGCATGAACTGAAATTTCGATGGAAACCTGGTGACAGCACCCAACGACCACTTCAAGTAGCACCACACCAGCCGCGCTTTGACTGGCAATTGTGGTTTGCAGCATTAGGCTCATATCAGCATAACGCGTGGTTGATTTCTTTCATTGATAAGCTTCTACAGGGATGCCCATGTGTGATTGATCTGTTGAACGAACCAGAAATAATGGCCGGGAAGAAAAAAGTGACTCGAGTTAGAGCAAATTTGTATCAGTACGACTTTACAAGATTGGACACAGAGTGGGCACGTCGAATTCCTGGGGTTACATTTACGGATTGGGGTATGATGGGGTTCCCAAATCAATATTGGACACGGAAGTTAATTCGGCAATACCTGCCGCCCATTGACGCAGGTAATCCATCTCTGAAAGAGTTTCTTCAAAACTCTGGTTATGAACAACCATCTGTTTGTGTCAGTGCAGAAAATCGATGCTTGGATGTTGATTTGGCTGCACGACTGCCTTGTCATATTGCTTTTTCCCTTGGAATGAAGAATGCTGCTTGGATAGTATCATTTTTTATCTTGTTCTGTTGTTGGAAGATGAAGCAGTGGCAGATAACAAAGGCCCGTAATCTTCACATTGATGAGCCAATAGAAGAATCCTACAAAAAAGGAAATAAATTGAAAACGAACTAGTAAACGGAATAAACACTGGCTATCCAGAAGTAGCATCATATTTGGAAGGATATTGATTCAAGCCATTGCCAAGCTTACTTATTTTTTGTCCGGAAACAGACTAATTTTTTCACTCAGTACAATGTAAATGTTATTAAATGATTACCTACATTAGAGTAATAATTATGACAGTTTTTTACCCCCGACTATCTGTGCACATTCAGCTTGCGCAGTAATGATCTCGGTTGGTGCTAGTGGTACCAATTGGACTTTCTTGACTTCTTCGCGTTGTTTTGGGCTTTCCTCGAGCTCTAGCGAAAGGCATCCATGAATGACATCATTTTCCATGAAAATCCTTCTACATGAGAATAGACTTCTTGGCTATATTGGAATGGGTGGTAAGGTAGACATCTATGATGTTGCATGCAGATTGATGTACGATCTACAAAATTACATTGCAATCACTACTACTCCTGCATTCAAGATGTATGTGGTGACAACATTATTTCTGAGCCATTAGAATGATTGTGATTTATAATCTCGACCAAAATCTGAACTGTATCTGCCTTGCCTGAAGGCATATTGCTAAGAGTTCATCATGACAAATGGAACTTGCCCTGCTCTCTTTTTGAATCAAATTATATCATTGTAATCAGAATTCTATTTTTATAATCTCAAGAAAATGGCCGATTACTTGTTAGTTGCATCATGATTACATAAAGTCTACCTTCGCTTGTGCTTGCTTCTGGACTTGAAAGCTTTCACGCCTTTCTTCTTGGGTTTCTTCTTGTCTGAATCATATTCGTGGAATACGTAACTGAACATCACAACGATAAAATAAACCAAGATAAGAATCAGCGCAAAAAGATAAAAATTTGGTCGATAAGATAATTTTCACATACCTGCTTTTGGCCGGTTCGCTCGTGGCCTCCTTTTTGGGCTTCTTGGCGAATGCGACCTTTTCATCAGAAAATAACCCTGCATCCCCCAACGAATCATTTGCCGCAGCTTTTCTCTTTTGCTTCCTTTTTTGCTCCAGCTTCATGTCATCGTCGTGAACGCTCATGCTGGCAAGTTCTTTCTCCCTTTGCGCATCCTTTTTCCTCGACGCCTTCGCTGAACCCTTAATTGCAGCCTCGCTAAAAATGTTCTTGGATTTCTTACCGCTTTCTTCCATCTCCCTCCTTGCTTCCTCTTGTCCTTCCAACATGTCCTCGCGCGCTTGTTGGGCACGGCGCTTTTTCCTCGTCATACGATGCGTTCCGGTACCAACCTTTTCCTCGATCATTCTCTTCTTCTCTTTAGCCGCCTCCTTTGAAGACAATCTTTCCTTAGACGTTGCGAACCATTCTTTTTGAGGACGACGCTTGATTTCAGAGTTGTGCTCAATAATATTCTTTGCGCGCATAGCTTCCATTTCTGCAATGCGATCCATCTTAGCAATTGCCTCAGCGTCCATCACTTCCTTCACATGTTTGTCAAGAGAATTGATTTTTGCAACAAAGTGGGCAACAACCTAAATGAAGACACAGCACAAGAGGGGGAAAGCAAAGTTAATCAAAGACCAATAAAAGAAGTGTGTTCTTTTTCTTCTGCGATTTGACCGCTTACCTTTGGAGGTATTGTTCTCGATCGAATGACTCCTGATGCCTGTGATTTGTCGTCTTGCTTCAGGTTATTTCCTGATCCTGCACGACGACTTTTCTCTTCAGCATCTTTGATAACTTCCTTCATCAAATAACGCCTCCCTTCGCCAATCAGAGTGCACGACCTACCACCGCGACCTGCACGTGCAGTACGACCAATCCTATGAACATAAGTATCGACTTGAGAGGGCATTTCAAAGTTTATGACAGCCTCCACACCAGGAATATCTAGACCTCGTGCAGCAAGGTCAGTGGCAAGCAAGACATCAACACTACCCTCTCGGAATGCCTCTAATGCTTCAAGACGTTGGACTTGAGTGAGGTTTCCATGGAGTTCAGTACACTTGATTCCACACAGCCCGCAGATAATCATGAGCTTATGCGCTGCAACCTTTGTATCAAAAAAGACAATGACTCGAGTTTTGAATGTTCGAGTAAGTAATCCAAGGAGCATTCCTTCGCGATTGACACCTTCGTTACCTACACGAATACGAACGAATTCCTGCTCCAGTCGTGGCGCCACCTCCACGCCATTGTTGGAAGGTCCATCAGCGCCTTTGGTTCCTTTATCAGTCGCTTGAACACGCACTGGTGTCTTTAAGCTCAGTTTGATCAAATCATCAACCTTAGTGCTCATTGTTGCAGAAAATAACATGGTTTGGCGCTCTGTTGGACAAGCCTTGACAATTTCATGTACTTCATCCTGAAATCCAAGATCAAGGAGCCTATCTGCTTCATCCAAGATGAGGAACTCTAAATCATCTAGATCAACTCCTTGAGAATTTGAAATGTGATCCAATAATCTTCCTGGAGTCGCAACTACAATATCCGGTCGATTGCGCAGCTCAGCAGCCTATTTTATGTTGTACAAACCAAGCAAATTAAAACACAAACCAATGGTGAGATTATATGATGCTTCATAAGGCTTCAAGGCCTTAAAATTAATTTTGCGTTCTAAAACATGTCACGAGTATTCGACTCGCCCACAACAGTTCATAAGTCCTTTGAGGGGCGTTTCCTATAGTAACTCGGCTCAACTTTTTGTTTTGGCTAAACCAATGGCGGAGATAATTGACCATTGTGATTTAAAATCACGATCATGCCTCCATGGCAGAGTGGTAGCCGTACAATAAAACATATTCAATTCATCAAGACAATTTATACATGATCAAACTACTCACCTGTTACATTGAATGTTCGACCCAACCACAATCAAATCCGTAAGAAAGCACAAATCAATGGTGAGATTATATGATGCTTCATAAGGCTTCAAAGACTCAAAATTGTTTGCGTTCTAAAACATGTCACGAGTATTCGACTCGCCCACAACAGTTCATAAGTCCTTTGAGGGGCGTTTCNACTTTTTGTTTTGGCTAAACCAATGGCGGAGATAATTGACCATTGTGATTTAAAAATCACGATCATGCCTCCATGGCAGAGTGGTAGCCGTACAATACATCATACTCAATAAATCAAGACAACTGGCACAGTTGATAACATCCTTCTCAAATTACTTACCTGTGACTGAACATTTTTCGCCCCACCCACAATCAAAGCCGCACGCAAATCCGTAAATTTCGCCATCGCCGTCATCATACTAACACACTGCGCCGCAAGTTCTCGTGTTGGTGCAAGGATCAAAGCCCTCGTCGCGGCCAATGCACTCTGCTTCTTCTTCGCATTGGCTCCCCCCAGGGTCGTACGTCCTCCACCCCTTTGTAATATCCGCTCCATAATGGGGAGTAAGAACGCGGCAGTTTTACCACTTCCTGTCACGGCCGAGGCGCAGACGTCTCTTCCGGCCAAGGCGACTGGGAGTACAGATGCTTGGATGGGAGTGGGGGTGACAAATCCCATGGAGGCTACTCCTCGAAGCAAGGGCCGTGAGAGCCCCAGTTGGGAGAAGGTGTCAATGGTTTCACCTCGGGCGGTGGAGTGAGCAGAGTCAAAGAATGCTGCTGCTTTGGCTGCTTCTGCTTGTTCTTCTTCGTCTATCTCGTCTTCCGAATCATCATTATCTCCGCTGTTGGAACCATCCTCTGACGATGAGGATTCCTCATCATTCGATTCCTCTTCTTTTTCTTCCGTCTCTTGTTCTGGTGGAGATCCTTTTCGTTTTTTATCCTTTTTCTGAGGTCTCTCTCGTACTTTCAGCACATCCGATTCCATCGTGTGAGCGGCTTGATGAGCATCATCGACTTCATCATCGCTGCTATCGCTATCGCTATCGCTATCGTCGGCATCACTATCACCATCACCACTACCCGATCCAGAATCACTTCCAGACGAATCATCATTTTCATCCTCATTGTCCTCTTGATCGCTCCCCTCGTCTTCGTCAGCATCGCCCTTTGCCGCACCATCCCCTTTGCCACGCTTCAAATTTGATCGCGCCGCGGCAATAATGCTCGCTACGCTTGTGCGCTCTACCAATCCTCCGACTCCCCCAGAATCATTCTTGGAAAGTAGGTCGAGGGCAGATTTGTAGCTCCATGCATTGTTTGCGCCGGATCCATCGTGGAGCGAACTTAGGGCGTCAAAGGCGTTGCCATCTTCTCCCTGTGCGCGATGGGTGCAAGTTATATTATAGTGCAAGGACGGGGTGAGTGTTTCTGTTTCGTACAAGAATGTTTCATATTTTCGCAGCAGCAGCATGTGTCAATCATTCTTACCAGCAGTCCTCCAAACTCAAAGTCTCCATCCATTTCATCATTGCTGCCGACATCGTCGTCGTCGTCGCCGTCACTCTCGGCAACTAATGCAATCTTTTCTTTTAACGGTGCCTTCGCTTTGGACTTCTTGTTCTTCTTTTTATCCCCTTTCATACTTTTGATGATCGTTTCGTCTTCATCATCGGATAGGATTGTTGGGAGAAGTGCCGCCATTGTTCTTGTCGGTGGGATTGTTGCGGGGCGATCCAGGCCAATGGTTTACGTGTTTTCTTTTATTATTATTTTATTTTTTTGTGGGCGTCAAAACTGAAAATCTCACAAAGAACAAATAAAAGTGCGAGCACAAAAAGATCACGCTTCGACAACATCATCACACATCCACCAATGAAATCGCCGCAGCCAACCAACACACGGCAGCCAGACAGACAGAAAGATTTTCTAATCTCTTTGTTTTGCAATATGTAGTATCTAGGTCATACAACTACAAATTACAAATTAGTTGTGATTTCTGCTGATTGGAGTTGTTTGAATTATTATTTTTTGTTAGACATCAATGGGGTTACAATTTACAATATGCAAGAATGTCTCTACAAAATAGAGATATTCTTGGTTTTATGCCACTGGCTGATTTTGTTTCCATATTACTTTTTTGCTTTGTTTTTGCTTTTGGCTCTTTGCATTGGTCATGGCATGATGATGAAACTGGAAATGGGACATTATTAGCAGCAATTGAATTCGTACTTGCTGTTGATGTACCTGTATCTGTGGACTGTGTAACTGCAAAGATGTATAGAAGAATCATTGATATGTTGTGAATAGGATAGTGTGTATATTAATATTTTGATTGATTGGATGTTGGATGTTGGATGTTGGATGTTGGATGTGGCTGTGTGTGTGTGTGTATATCACATCATTTTTGCAGTCACAGTGAAGAGTGAAGGCCCACAATCACGGTGTATAAAAGTACTAAATGCAAAATGTTAAAGAGCATCTCCTGATCATGTTTTAGTGCTTATGCAATTAGCGCAATTTGATGGCTTATGATGTGTGATAGACCTAAATAAGCTAACTACTTAGTGACACATAGAATATCCAATCTTTTAATTGAGCTCTTTCCTTTTAAATTTATTTAGAGTGCATATGTAGTAGGCACAAGATGCTTGAATTTATACCCTGAGGGGGGCTCACATCTTAGATATAAGTCTGTAAAAGCTTTGTGTGCATGTGCATCTGTTTGGATTTGGATGTTGCCAAAACAAATACTAATACCTAATACCAATAATAAAATGATGCACTCAAATAATGCATATATGCCATATGCCAGATAAGATCATTTCAATACTAAAGTGAAAGCTTAATCACTGTGACTGTGCAATATATTGAATTTCTTCAGAAACTAATACATGCATGTGTATATGTGTATGTATATATATATATATATATATATATTTGTTGCAAAAAGTGTTTTCTTGCGAACTATGTCATGTGATTTGCAAAATTACATGTTTGAAGGTTTCAAGGAATCTTGGGCAAAGCAAGATTTCTTCAAGAACAAGGAGTGGGTCAGCTGTTGTCAAACACAGTATTCACAACAGTTTGCAATCCTTTGTAATCACAAATTGCATTTGGCTATAACAACCAGTTGATAACTGCAGTTTGCAAGCACAAGCTATCACAAGTATCTATAGTTTGTAGTTTGCAACTCAAACATGCAAACGGGGTTGCATCAAAAATATATTATATCATAGGTTACAAAATAGAAAATGCAAATTGATTTGGTAATTGAAGAAAGTTTTTGTTGTGATTAGTTCTTTCCTGAAATGGTTTATGCTTGACGTTAAAAACTGGAAAGATTGTGTGATATTCCTCTTCCAGGATCCAAAGCACATTTTAGAAGTCTGAATTTTAAATGAGGAAGCTTGAAGCTACCACAAATCTCATATGTATCACTAAACCTAAAAACATTCTGCAAGATCACTGCTACTGGTGGTTCTACTCTAATATTCATTAAGCACATGCATTTGGTACTGTGGTGTGTATAAACATGATTTTTTGTGGTACTTGCCATGTTTAGCACAAGTTTGTACCCAGGTTGGACAAAATGTCAGTCATCACAGGTCACCATGATGAAATTTCTTTTTAATTTTTTCATGACTTTGCAAAACCACTACTCCATCAGTTTTAGTCCACTCTCTTCATAAAAAATGGGTGACATGTCATTTTTTAATCATCTTGTGGCACCAATTTTTGGTTTTGTATGAATGTGATCAGTTTAATTACTAACCAACTGCAAAGTATTGCACTCTTGCATGTAACACCATCAAAAAATAAAATAAGTGCCTACTATTTACTGTACTATGTACTGTAATACACCCTCGATGCTACACCCAAAACCTTGACAATGGCGAAATCAGCCAACAGTGGCAACTGGCTGATTATACAGTATTTCTCTTTGGCAAAGACAAAATATGCCATGCCTAAGCAGGAACACCTTGCCCACCCATCAACCAATGCAATAATCAACTAAGACTTGATAGTACATTGGCTGGGTACGAACAATCATGGACAGATGGACAGTTGCATGCACAGGCAGATAAAGAGCAAGGGAAGCAGAGCAAGGAAGCAGGAGTGGACAGAGTCAGGAGCAAGGCAAGGTTGGTGAGTGGATGGGCGGGAGCAGTTGGAGGCCGAGTGATGGGATGGGGGTGGGAGAGGATTGAGGTGGAGGTGGAGGAAAGCAAGTGGTGCATGAGAGAATGAGGCAGCTGTCATTGTGTAGTAGATATCTACAATAATATTACTTTGTAGATAAAAAAAATGTAAAAATTGGGCCTGAAAGTCTTGCTATGGTTGTAATGCAAATGAAAGAATTCGTACGGTAAAAAACGAGTTCACCTGTATTACATAGGAAATTATGCCACGTAGACTCATTTAGAAAAGCTCGTATTTTGTCTATGAGTGGGCCACCCAGGACTACAACACGTCTGTAGTCTTTTCTGAGTGAAAAGGCAAAATGCACAACTTATATGGGTGTAAATTATCCAATATGGCATTTTGCTGTTGAAATGAATGCAACTTGAAGTAACTACAATATGTGTGAATTTTTCAAAATAGGTTGTATCTGCATGTGATATGTACCTCATTTCTATCGCAAGAGTTGTTTTTTGTGTTGGTTTGATCAGAAGAAATGAAAGGGTTTCTGTATGGTCACCCGATCCAATATACTCACATAAGATTACCTCTCTTCTTCCAATGTCCAAGTCCCAGGAATTTGGAGTAGAGTTTCTTCTGCTTAATAATAATAAAATTGAAATTTTATAGTACATTTAGTGGGACTTCTACAGTCGAAACTCCATGGCAAGTTCCTTACCTAAATTGCACTTTTGGGGCATGAAGCGCCCCAAGACAAGACCATGTCGTGCTCTCATGCACTATTCTCGTGATTTATTGTTCCCCTAGTTGTGAAAGTGGACGTTTTTAGCCACTGTGTTCATCGGTGCCCCAATTCTACACGATAAGAATTGGTTAATGTAGGAGCATTGTTATCTACATTGTCAGCATGAGCAAAGCTCACTTGTTGGTCTTTTTGTGTTGCAATGAAGTATTGCGGGATTACTCATTATCCTGCTGCTTTGTGTTTGCATTCTTTTTTGTAGCTGGTGTAGGCTTTGTTGAGTAGAGTCAGCCGAGCTCGTCGCCAATCTCTGGACATTGCTTGAAAACTGTCATAGTCATAGTCATAGTCAATCAGGAAATGATGACGGGAATCGAGCATCTCATGTTGGTATTTGTCGTACCAAAGGAGGCGCTCTATCATCTGTGTCATTTCTGCAGTCACCACATGATTCCGCGGCGGGTAAAGGATGCTATTCCGGCAGTGCCGCTAGACAGGTTCACAGATTTGGTCCCATATCAGTGCGAAGATATCATCAATGCAATGTTGGGTTATGTTACTTTTGGGCATGCTCGGATTGCCTCAAACCATTGAGTGGAGAGATAGCCAGTGACCAGGCAATGTAGTCCAATCTGGTGTTGGGATTGGATGGCATCTCAAATGGTAGTATGGCAATCTGGGCCATCTAGGTCAGTCAGAGTGGTAGTTGGGTGTGTGGTGTGTCGGATCACCCAAAGGATGGCATAGAGGACCCAAAGTGGTATTCTTTTATCTTTCCCCAGGTGAAGTATTGCCACAACTCCATCATCTTGCATCTTCTGAAGGAGTGGATGGTCACAAGATAGGAGGTGATCAAAGGTCTCATCCACAGCGCCGCAGCCCGGACAAACATCTGTTGTTGCACCATGGTGTTGCCAATTGTGACCAGCTGGTAGCCATCTCCACAACATCTTTACCGTCCGGATCCTGCAATGTTGTTTGTGATGTTTTTGAACCCCACCAATGACCGGCAGTCAATTTGCTCATATATGTCGTCAGTGATGCCGAGGCGTTTTATTGCATATGTGCGGAGGTCTGCTGCAGTGTGTGCTTCCCGTATCTTGTCATGGTACCTGGATGTCACCCACTTCTTCCCAAGGCTAGGCCTACCAAGGCATAGCATGGCTCTTGTTCCCAGGAGGGGTGTAAAGGGTTTCTTCCACCTAAAATGATCTCTTTATGAGATGGTGATGATCATGAATGGTTTGTCAATTTGAAATTTGTTAGGGAAGTCTACGCAAAATTCTCAAAATGGGAAATTGTTGAATTACAATTTGTCTGCAAAATTTCTTCTCATACCATTATCACCTCTGTCTCCATGCAGTTTTGAACTCGCTCAGTGTTGTTGCATCACGATTTGAAGAAGATTTGCAATTTTTCAGATGGCCTGACAATAAAGACAGCCCCCAATGTTTTCTTCTTCTGGGGACAATAAAATACATAAGTATGTGCATCCTACTTATTTTGAAATCTTGATGGTTAATGATTGGGTGGCTCTGGACTCTGGATCTGAACCTGGACCTAAATATCTTTGATGTTTTGCCCTTTCTTTGCAGTTTTTTTTTCATTTTGTTGGGGAGTCAGATCAGTATGCATCATTTATTAATGATGATGCAGTCAATGTATCATCAAATAAATAAGTAGGTGGGTAGTGGGTACATTGTAGATTAGATAGTAGATGTGTACGGCTAATGCTGCTAATGAAAACATAGGGCATATTTTTTTCATTTTCATGTGGTGCTTTTATTGGATATAATGCTCGTTCATTTTTTTTCATTTAATGACATAACAATAAGATTTTGAAAACAATTTTCAAATTCACAAAAATGTACAAAGGGAAGAAACTAAAAATCGCCAGCACATTTATTTGGTCTCCAACTAGCAGCTAGCAGTCACGTATCACAAATGTCTATACCTATACTGTAGGAAATCATGAGTAATATTACATCCCCACTACTTGTCTTTTTTCTTTACAAAATATTGTACACCAGAAAAATAACAAAATATAAAAATAAATCAAAACACTTAGACATGAAATATCTAAAAGAAAGAGGAAATGCAATTGGGGGGTAAACTGAAATTTTAAAGTACATTTAATTGACCATGATAGGTGTAGGCA
>JALLAR010000133.1:0-22060 GCA_036939335.1 Conticribra guillardii
TAAAAACTTAAAATTCTGTTCAATGTTACCGTGGCAACACGCGCTCACGTAGACGCGCATAAAGCGCGCCAAGCCCCCCAAAACGCAATTTCGTGTATCTTCCTGACATTTTTTCCAGAAAAATTCAGCAGATTTCCATATTTCCATTCAGATCATGGGAATTTCGGAACAATCATTCAACAACAACATCTAGAGCCCGTAAGAATAAAATAATAATAAAAGCAGGCAAGAACAATCGTCATTGGTATTTCGGCATTGGTTTCATTCGCATAGAGTGCATTCATAATAAAAAGATTCACCACTTCTCAAAACACGAATCTAGGTTGACAAACACAAAAGAATACAAACAACCCAAAATGTCATCCCCCCTCCCAAGGCCGCTGCTGCTACTGCCACAGCTCCTACTACTCGTGTCCGTATCCGCATTTTCCACCCCCGCTAGTACCTCACGAGCAGTGGCGTCATTTTCCTCTCCATCATTGGGCGGCGATCGTCCACAATTACATCTACAACAGCAGCAGCAGCAACAGCAACAGCGGCATCGATTGCCACAGTTTAGCATTCTCAAGGCCTCCAACAACGATCAAGATGCAACCACCACCACCACCACCGACGACGACGATGACTCTTCCCAAAATAAATCCAGCAACCCCTTCAAACAAGCCTACCACCTCTACGTCGACTACTTCGACCGCCTCTGGTCCGAAACCGACGTCGACCAACGAAAAAAACTAGCTCGTCAAAAAGCCAAGGAGGCGGTCCTCAGCGTGCAGGACCTGGTGTCTTCCGTTGGAACTTCCACCGCGAAGGACGATGGAGGGGTGAGCGAGGAATTTGCCGATTTGGATGACGACGTTCGCAGGAAGATGGAGGAGGCGTGCGAGTTGATGTTGGTGCAGCTGGAGGAATCATCGTCGAGCGACGACGAAAAAAAAACAAAGACGGAGGAGGAGGATTCAAAGGAGGCACGATCGGAAGCGGTGATTGACGATATTGTTGCCAAAGAACTCCTCGTCGCTCCAACGGTGGTCGTGGAGGCGTCCCCCTCTGCTGCTACTACGGAAGTAGCGGTCTCTTCCACCACCGTCAAAGAAGTAGCATTAGCAACAACAACAACCACCACCACCGAAACAACGGCGGCTCCAAAGAAGAAGAAAAAAAAGGGTCGCTCCAAACTATTCGGTCTCTCCATGGGCCTCTTCGTCGCCATGTGGGTCTATTCTGGAAACTACATCTTTACCGGATTATTTACATTAATGACGGCATTGGGACAATTGGAATATTATCGAATGGTGATGAATACGGGGATTTATCCGGCGAGGAGGATTAGTGTTTTGGGGGCTTGTGCCATGTTTGTTACGGTAAGATTGAGTGGTTTTGGTGGCTGAGGTTTTTTGGATATTGGTGTTTTTATTATTTTAATTATTGAGAGTGTTGGATATTTGTTGTTTGTCGTGTGTGTGTGATGCTGGGGCTATTATTTTTGCGTTGATTTATGGATTGCCAATTTCAGTAGTGAATTATTCTTTGATTTACCATGATCTAACCAATTCCCTCGGTCTTTTTCTCCGAATCCTTACCATCTGAAATTGTAAGGCACTATTCGCACCCCATCTCCATCAAATTGTTCTTCCAGTGTTTGCCACCTACACAATGATTTGGTTTTTAACCATGAGAAGGCGCACAACCACTATTCCTGAAATTGCAACCACCTTCACTGGAATGTTTTATTTGGGATACATTCCATCCTTTTGGGTTCGGTAAGCAGGTTTTCCAATTGTTGGTTGTGTTCCCATTGATGGCAGCTGTTTCGCTTTGGAATTCACTGACATACTTCATCTCCTTTCACATCGTTTTGTTGACGCCAACAAAAATAATCCTTCGCTGCAGCATACGTCTTCTTGGCGCCGCACAACCCACCCGCCTAGCACCCATAGTCCAACCCCTCTTCAACCGCCTCAGCGAATTCACTTCCCTCTCCTCCAAAATACCCTCCTTCCTCCCAAAAACAATCCATCTGCCCATCACAACCGGCGCCAATTTCATCTTTTGGACCTGGCTTTGCATCGCCTTCAGCGACGTCGGCGGATATTTCGCCGGTCGTAAATTCGGTAAGACAAAATTGGGTGCCATCAGTCCTGCCGCAGGAATGACGAGTCCGAATAAAACGGTGGAGGGAGTCGTGGGAGGATGTGTGTTTAGTTTGGTCTTGGCGACGTTGGGGGCATGGATTCAAAAATGGCCGTATTGGGCAATTGTCGGTCCTATTCATGGGGTGCTGTTGGCGCTGTTGGGATTGGTGGGAGATTTGACTGCTTCGATGCTGAAACGAGATGCGGGGCTGAAAGATTTTGGAGATTTGATTCCCGAGCATGGAGGGATTATGGATCGTGTGGATAGTTATATCTTCACGGCTCCGTATGGGTGGTTGATGTGTGGGTACTTTATTCCTTGGTTGAAAAAGATTGTGGATGCGAGAGCCGCCATGGGTGTGTTGGCCGTTTAGTTAGGAATTTGTTGGAATGTTGATCATTTTGTGACTTTGCTATGAGTAGTCAATGATGGATGAAGGAATCATGTACAAAGTATTTTTTCATGGGAGAAAAGGAAGCGTGTTGGGGCCAAAGCGAGGGGAAGCTAACAAAAATGGACGGCCAAACATTCATTTCAAGAAAAAGAGACAAAAGGACAAGAAAATATATCTGAGCTGGGCATGTTTGAGCATAAATATAATATGTAGAATGGCTATTGACATCTATATAGGTGGAATGATGAATATAGTAATTTAAAAAGTGACAACGCAACGATCTTCTCAGCAGCTAACCCACACGGTGCATTGCAAATGCCAATGACGAGAAATGTTCTTTTGACGGAGTCTTTTCAGGTTCGAGGAATCTAATAAGAAAATAAGCAATGAAGAATTAATCAGTATCTATGACTTCATTAAGCCAGTGCTCTAGTATTGTAGTTTCAATTATTATATAATGCATTAACGGGTTTATTATTGTTAAAAGACAAATGCTAAGCGACTTATAGAATATGACAAACTAATTCTTTTTTTATTCCCTCGCCATCGATATTATTATTGCCATTTCCTCAACTATATTTGGAATGTAATGTGAAGAACAATGGTATCTAGAATGCAGTAGTACTGAACTACAGCGCTGGGTGGTGACTGATTAAAAGCACTGTTATGCATGCCAGACTCTCGCATCGTCTTCCAAATCAGCACGGTCTCAAAAAGGGTTGTGAGAGTTGATGGATATTTTTTTATAATATATGATATATTGCCAAATTGCTTTCCAAATAGTCAAGATTGCATTACACATTAAAAACTAGATAAGATCTAATGGGACAGTATTCCAAATTCATCGGTGCCCAATCTCCTCAATCAACAACCTCCGCCCTTCGTGAATTCATCGAACCATAATTTTAACTTTCATACTATCATGAGTGACAAAAAGTGATGAAACCCATGTCAACACCTTCGAAACTCATACAAAACATACACCGTACCCATCAACTCATGAAAATGAAGAAAACAATCCTCTTCATCCCCACTCTTTAAAGGATTTTCTCTATAAACATCCGGAGCAATCTCTTCGCTCACGCATTCAAACCCTTCCGATTTCATTGCCGAAATAAATTCGGATAGCCCATCCCTACCTCCCTCGGGACATACATAGAGGAAGGATCCTACATTCTTTGCGAGGAGTCCAGTAACCACCTTTTTCAACAATGGGACAATATCTTTTTGATAAATCAAGTCCGATCCAATGACATAATCTAATGGTTCTGAGGGGTATGTCGATTCGTCCCCCCAGTCGATCGAGCTGCCAATCATTTCGCAGGGAGTGTTTTTATTTTTGTTTAATTCGATGTTGTGTTGTATATTGTCAATTGTTTCTGGATTCAAGTCGGTAATTGTTACTGATTTTGGTTGCCTGAGGAAGTGGTGTTGTATGTTTGACATCAGCAGCAATAACAGCAGCAATAACAACAACAACAGCAGCAGCAGCAGCAACAACAACAACAACATATGACACGAATGAGCAAATAATTAGAATTTACAATAAAATCACAGAATAGCACTCATTCTCATATTCCAAAAAGCATAATCAACACCATAGTACCATTCCAACTTACCCATACACCGCCGCCGCCAACCCAGGAACTCCACACCCAGCACCCAATTCCAATACCGACTTGTTGGCCATTCGTTCCACCATGGATTTCGATGCCAGCCATCGTGCCATGACGAGGGAAGCGCACCAAATTCCCAGACCGGTGGTGTCTTCAATGGGTGATTGTCCAAAGGGATCGTCCGCGTGGGCAATGGGCTGTTTTGTGTTGTGTTGTGTGCATTGATTTTGGTGATTATAGCGAGGTTATAAATATAACATGCAAGACAATATTTTTGAGATCCATGGTGCGTGTCGTGTTGGTAAAGGATTAGTATATGTTTTCTCTCACTTGATATAAAACAATCCAACAACAACAACAACAATGATAATATATTCCAATGAAGCTAGGTAGTACATAATATACACTACTACTGTACTTACCAATTCTCGAATAAACACCGATTTCGAATCATTGTATTCTCCTCCTCCTCCTCCTCCTTGTCCCTCTTGTTCCCCTCGTAAGAAATCAAATTCGTGCAAAATGCTCTTTTTCTCCTTGCTCTTTTTCTTTTCACCACCCTCCACACGATCACCCCCTTCACCCTCCAGCTGCTCCTGCTGCTTATTCATCTCCACCACCTCCTCATCCCCCTCCTCCACATCCTGCCCATCCAACCCTCCAATCAATCTCTCCTCCTCCGCCGAATCATGATTCAGCAACGCCTCCACCGTGGGTGTGTCCCCCGATGTAAATCCTTCCGTGAGGGCGGAGCGACCGAATTTATTCTTCAAGAGGACGTCCATTTTATTATTGCTCGTGTTATTCCTCGTATCCACTCCCATGCCCACACCCTCGCCATTATCCCCATCATTTTTTCCAATCTTCTTATTATTATTAGTAGTAGTAGTAGTAGTAGTAGTATTCGTCTCCTCCTCCAAAAGGAGAGCATCATAATGATCCAAAATCAACTTGACCCCCCTCGCATGCCCCGCCCCCGCCGCCCAATGAAGGGGGGTATTTCCGCTGTCGTTTGGAAAATGGAATGCTCCGCGGGAGAGCAAGAGTTGGACGGTGGATGTGTGTTTGTTGGCGGAGGCTTTGTGGAGGGAGGTGGTGCGGGAGGGGTCGGTGGTGTTGACTATGGTGGTTGCAGTCGATGCAGCGGGTTTTGTTGATACTTCTTCTCCTTCTGGTGCAATAATTGCACCCGACCAAACATCCAAAATGGCCCTCACGGCATCCACCTCCCCATATCGAGCACAATCCAATAACTCTTGACATGCCTCCTCGTACGAAGCGAGACCTTTGGCATCTTCTAGCAGGGCGGCGAATTCGGCGTGGGTGCATTCGATGGGAGGGTCGGTGGCTTTTTGGGGGGGTTGTTTTGGTTTGCTTGGTTTGGTAGATTGTTTCTGCTGTTGTTTCGTTTGTTTCGTCTGCTGCTTTTGTTGCTTTTGTTGCTTTTGTTGTTGTTGTTGTTGCTGTGTGGATGGCGTTTTTGGCTTTGGATTCTTTTTGGGATTTGTTTTCGTGGTGGCGCTTTTGGAGTTTTTGTTGATGCTGGTGACGGTAGCTTTGGCGGTGGTATTAGTACTAGAGGAAGCGTTGCCACTTTTGTTGATTGGTTTGCTTTTGGTGGACATGGTGGATGGTGCTATAGTAGAGAGCGGTGCTGAGAGAGAAGATGACAATAACAATGTGGTAGATGGTCGCTGCTCTTTGGTTCAATTGAAATGAATAATATAATGTGGAACATTCATTCGCCGGCCCGAGGAGTGACGTGAATGACGACGCATTGTATTGTTTGTGCTGTCTTGTGAAGTTTCTGAAGCAATACGATAATCAAAAGCCCACGATAACCATTCATTTACTTTTGAGTCAAGATCTCCAACCAAACTCATAACCCAATCGTGATTATCTCTATGTAGGATTTAATAGAATTGATGGTTGGATCTTTTTACTTTTTACTTTATTTTTTTTATGGCCAATGAAAAAACAAACCAATGAAAAAACAAACCATCATGTTGTTGTGAATTAATATGTGACTGTGAATGTGAATGTTGTGCGCATCAATAAAAATGTTCTTTGAACAGCATCAATAGCACCAACCTCGTTCCATCCAACCGTCGTACGATACGATTGAGACCATAACCAACCTTCCACATCTAGAGATATCTACTTTTAATCCAATAACAAGTAGTCATCATGGCACGAAAAAGCAAATCCAAGTCCCTCAAACAGGAAGAAGAGGAAGAAGAAATGTCCGCCCCTCCCGAAGTGGAACCAATCGACAGCGAAGACGACAGCGGCAGCGAAGAGGAGAGTAGCGGCGAAGAAGAAGAATATGATTCTGCCGCAGAAGACAATGTGGAACACAACGACAATAATAATGACAATGAGGATGAGGATGGATCCGATTCCGATCCAGAGGTATCCGACGAAGACGAATTTGAAGATCAAGGTTCTTCCGATGATGATGAGGATCGATTGGAGCGTCAATTCCAAGACGATGATGACGACGACGACGATGATGATGACGGCGATGTCGAGCTGCTAGACGAAATGGACGTTGTCAAAGGCCTCGATGGTCCTCGCTCCTGGCCCAAGGTGGCATCGGGCAAAAAGAGGCTTGTTGGCGGTGATCAACCCCCAACCAACGACAACGACACCACCGACAATGCCGCCACTCCAAACAACGATCCTCGAACCGCCAAATGGATGCACACCGACAACCTCTCCTCCGACGACGAAGACGACGAAGAAGGAACCTCCAACCGCATCGGCCGCGTCCCCCTCCACTGGTACGACGACTTCGACCACATCGGCTACGACGCCCACGGAAATCAGGTCATCAAATCCAAACATTCCAGTGCCAACAAGGACATACTCGACAATGCCATTGATGCCGCCGACTCGTTAGAAAAGGGAGACAAGTTTACCGTCTACGATGCCCTCAATGCGAGAGACGTGACATTGACCCCGCGTCAGATTGAATTGATCCGACGTCTTCAGGGGGGAGCGTTCGCCCATCCCGAACACGATGCCAATCCCGATTACATCGATTACTTCTCGGGGGTGGATCCGGAAATTTCCGGGATTAATTCCAATAGGTACGAGAAGAAGAGTCGTTTCCAACCGTCCAAATGGGAGAAGCTCCAGGTGCGTCGATTATTGCATCGATTGAAATGCGGTTCCATCAACATGGATTATCTCGAGGGGAAGGTGCGCGATATGAATGATTTGGCTCCTCCCAAAGAGGAGGAGGATCCCAATTCGGATGCGCCCTTCTTGTTGTGGAAGGGAAACGAAGAGGATGAATTGGCATTGAGGAAGGGACCGCAGCACATGGCGGCACCCAAGCTTCCTCCCCCGGGACACGCCTATTCTTACAATCCTCCCGCGGAATACATTCCCAATGAAACGGAGCTCAAAGAATGGGAGGAGTTGGACCCGGAGGATCGTCCGTATGGGCATTTTATTCCCAAGAAGTTTATGAATTTGAGGTCGGTGGGAGCGTACGAACATGCGGTGAGGGAGAGGTTTGAACGGTGTTTGGATTTGTATTTGTGTCCGAGGGCGATGAAGAGGAGGTTGAATATTGATCCGGAGAGTTTGGTGCCGAGTTTGCCAAAGGCTAGTGATTTGAGACCTTTTCCGACGAGTAAGGTTGTTAGATATGAGGTTCCTGTTGGAGAAGGAGGTGGTGGAGATAAAGGAGAGGGAAGTGATGTTTGTATTCGGTGCTTGACGGTGAGTCCGGATGGGCAATTTTTGGTGAGTGGGGGTGAGGATGGTGTGGTGAGGTTGTGGGTTGTTCAGACGGGTAGGTTGGTGAGGTCTTGGGATTTGAATTTGATTGCTGGCATTGGGGAGGAGGAGCCGGAGGTGAGTTTCTACATTTTGTTGTTCTTCTTCTTGTTGCTGGTGTCGATTTTTTTATTATTGCTCGAGTCGTTTCTAAATGTCATTCGCTCTAATTGTTTCTCACCTACAAATCTTTCTCTGCAGGGTAAAACTGAAGAAGGAGAATCTGCAAAGACACCCGTAACCTCCCTCGAATGGAACCCCAACCGTTCCCACCACTGCCTCCTCGCCACCGTCGGAAAATGTGCCGTAATTATCTCCACTGGCACTGGCGGCCTCGACGATTCCGAAGTCACCGATGCCCTCCTTTCTGCATCCTCCTCTTGCAAAAAAGGCGGTAACATCCCACCCGAATCTCGCGCCGCCAAAGCAGTGACATGGATTTCTCTCACTTCCAAAAAATACAAATCCTCCGTTGGCGGTAGTACACCCCCCATTAGTGCGTATGGCACCACCTCCGGACCCATCTGCCTCCTACGCACCAATCGCGAATGCACCCATGCCCGATGGCATCGCAAGGGCGACTACTTTGTCACTGTCAGTCCCAAAGCTGGGTCGGCCGCTGTACTTATCCATCAAATAAGCAAGGCGGCGAGTCAACAGCCTTTTAGTAAGACCAAGGGTGGTGAGACGCAGTTGGCGTGTTTTCATCCCCAAAAGCCATTTTTGTTCGTGGCGAGCAAAGAGCATGTGAGGGTGTATCATTTGGTGAAGCAGGTGATGGTCAAGAGGCTCATGTCGGGATGTCGTCATATTTCATCCTTGGATGTGCATTGTTCGGGAGATCATTTGTTGGTCGGGAGCTTGGATAGGAGGCTTGTTTGGTTTGATTTGGATTTGGCGAGCACTCCTTACAAAACGCTCAAGTAAGTTATTTTATTAGACTGTGCACTCTGTTCTTCTTTTTGATGTGCATGCATTTGCCGTTACACCAGAATGATTTTCTCACCTTCATTTATTTTTATTTTTCACTCTATCGCCAGGTATCACGAACGAGCCCTTCGCTCTGTAGGCTTCCATCCACGCTATCCACTCATGGCCAGTGCTGCCGATGATGGTTCCATCCACGTCTTTCATAGCATGGTCTACTCTGATTTGATGCGCAATCCACTTATAGTTCCTGTCAAAGTCCTTCGGGGTCACAATGTAGTGAATTCATTGGGTGCATTAGCTATGGTGTTCCATCCTACGCAGCCTTGGTTGTTTTCAGCAGGTGCGGATGGAAAGATTCACTTGTTCCAGGATTTGTGAGTTAGATAAAAATGTGGCGAGAGGCATGCATGGGAATCAATCAAATTTGGTTTTGGGAATAAACTGGGATGCATTAGGCAAAAAAAAAGGTAGAAATATATCAGTCACTTTTAAGAATGTGGTTGATTTACATGGTATTAGGCCTTTTTATCCCCTCTGTGAAGTCATACTTTTTTACTTTGCCATGTCAACAAAGTTATTTAGTTTGAGATGGCATTCCTTTCTTTCGTTATAGGTACATTCATACAATCATCATCTGCATGCTACATCAAAATAAGAATGATGGCGTCTTTCACTATCTAGTGAAGAAGCGGATCCAACTTCCAATGCATCCTTATATTTCTGTTATTGCAAACAGCAAATCAGGAACCTATCCACCATCAACAAAAAATTTCAGCAGTTCTTAATATTATCAATGCATTGGTTCAATGTGTCAGTCAAAATCAAACAACAGCTCCAACCAAGTGCATTACAACTTTAGTCCCAATTGAATTATCTACATTGTTGGTCACCGATACCAACAAAGAAGAACACACAAAAAATTATATTGAAATTATCTACAAACAACGGCACCCATTCTCAAACTAGTAATAGTAACGCACATTCATCTACCACTCCAACTCCTAGCAATGATTGATCAAAGGTTCCATTCCATCCAATAGAGCAGCAAATCATGTTAAGTAATATTATCTAGATTGTCAACATCTGTCTACAAATACAAACATATTTTGAGCAGTTCAAGAGAAATAAAGAGATGGCCACAAAATAAATTATTCTCTTTCTAGTATAATAAAAAAAACATTGTAGAGGCCAAAATGAAGAATTAATAAATATAATTCAAGAAATTCATTAGCTGCATTTATTTGATTGGAATAAACAAATTGAAATAATTATACATACTACGTGATTTGAAAATCAACTGCCTTTGAGTCTCCAAACAAAACCAATCCCATCCAACTTTACTATTCCATCATGTGACATGTGAGACTTTTCCCCATCTATCAATTTCAATTGACTGTGCATAATGCATTGATTGTTCACTTATGTACCAGGTGTTGGGTTTTCATTGGATATACAAGGACGAACATTACAATGGCCAGTTTGGGTATTGGCTAAAATGAGGCTTTGGAACATTTAACCTTCTTCATACTCTTAACATGAGTATGGCTATTCACTCCTTTTTGGTTTCCAGAGGTTTGCTTGTCAGGATGTACCTGCATAAGTAGGCACGTACCCAACTCGATCTTGCACAAGATGCAAGTATAGTACTAGTGAAGTACCAAAACCATTCAAATCCAGTATATTCCAACTTGGTTACCCCCTCCTTTGTCCTTTGCAATTAGCAACTTCTTCCGCTCTTTAAATTGTGTGCATTGTAATCAATGTGATGACACATTATGTCCAGTTTTGTCATTTTGGTTTTTTTTAGTCTACTAGATACAAGAAACACTGCAATTGCCAGTTTTGGCTATGAATGATGAATGATGAATGATGTATGATATAATATGATATACCCTAGCATCTCATCCCATGATTCATGTTTGTGCTAATATATTCTAACTTGTTACTCACTCCTTGTTTGCTATTAAATCTTGCATTGATGTTGCACCACACACCAAGTCCAAGTTTCAGGTTTTCATTGAATTTACGAGGAACATTACAATAGCCAGTTTGGTACAAACATTCTGATGATGAGATCATATAAATGTAATGGAATCCGACTTTGTTGTCAATATCTCCTTCAATATTGTTGATTTCTTCCCCACTTTCAAGTTCGACAACTTATATTACTGAGCTCATTGCCTAAGCCCCTATCTACCTTGCTCAAGCTGCTGGAGGTTCTTGCTGGAGATGGAGTAATGTGGCAATCCAAAATGTCTCTTCTCGGTTTAATATGCTGCAAGATCCTTACGCCTCTTGAGCCTAAAATCATCTGTCATTCCTCAGCTCATATCTTGGGAATTATCCCTAGCTTCTTGGCTATTTTGATTTTGTATTTTGAGCCAGAGGAAGAGGAAGGTTTTGATGTATGTAATACTTCATTATCATCATCATCATCATCATCATCATCATCATCATCATCGTCATCATTTGTATCTTTCCTCTATCTTCTTTATTGATATCATGCAGTGCCTCTACTCTTCCTCTTTAT
This sequence comes from Conticribra guillardii, assembly GCA_036939335.1. Lineage (NCBI taxonomy): Eukaryota > Bacillariophyta > Thalassiosirophyceae > Thalassiosirales > Thalassiosiraceae > Conticribra > Conticribra guillardii. The sequence continues at coordinate 11,393 of JALLAR010000133.1, forward strand.
TAACACTAACACCAACAACCACCATATAACTAGTGTTGTCCACCTTCCCAATCCAGAAATGTCTATGTCACACTTTGTACCTTTAAGTCGGGCATGTGATGTTGTCTACTTACATTCAATATTTAATTATTTTAAATGTGAAAATAAGTACTGAACCTTGATTTGGTTTCCCAATTTCATCAAAAAGGTAAAGCTGCATTTTGATGTCTTCTTCTCCTGAAGTATCAAATTGAACGAATCAACAATGTTACTGGAGAAAGTTAGAAGAAAACATTAAATTGTGCGACTCAAAAGACTAGTTTCATTCACTGCAACTGAGTGGCATTTCAGTTCAGTGCCACTTTATTGCAGCATACATCATGATTGATCTACAGCAACCATTATGGAAATTCCATCTGCGTAAACTCTAAAACATCATGTTATTGCGAGGGGAAAATACAAGAATGGTTAGGCTGGGTTTTTATTGTCCATTCCTTATGTTTAATCAAAATCATTGGATCTTTTTGTCAATGAAAATTCCTAAAGCTTCAATACTTTTTTGTTCATAAAAATAGAACAAATCAAAAGAAAAAAAGTACTGTGCAGACTGGTGTTAGACAACACATGCATGTATGACATAAACATCAGTAACCCTTTTATCTAACCAAGCAAACAATTATATGGATGCCAAGCAAGAAGAAATATTGAAGACATTTTGAGAAAAGGATCAGTGACATATTTTTTTGTTTTAAGGAAGTACTAAAAAAATCTAACACAAATAGCAGCCCTTTTTGAGTCACCACTTGAAACCAATTTTGTTTAACTTCGCAATTTTCTCTTCAGTCATGTGTGATTTCTTCCCACATTTCAACAATTTGAAGTGTGCGCGTTGACGTTGCACCCACCTGCAAAGTTTTCGATTTTCAACAAAAGGCACATTGCAATCTCCATGTTTTTCTTTGTACAAATGAAGAACTTTGTACATTTCACCCCATGCATCATAATTGTGAGACCCCCAATCAAAACCAATTTTATTTAACTGTCTCATTCGTTCCTCTGTCATGCTGGACTTCTTCCCATCCATCAACAAGTTGAATTTTGTGCGTTGACAAGACACCCATGTACCAAGTTTTGGATTTTTGCTGAAGTTTTGAGGTACATTACAATGACCATTTTTGGCTTTGAATGATTCGAGACTTTTGATCATGTCGGTCCAAAAAACCTGAAGAGGAGATAAATGCCAATCAAATCCAATGGATTCCAACTTCTTCAATCTCTCCTTCGTCATTGAGGATTTATTCCCCCCTTTCAATAACTTGTACTGAGCGCGTTGATTGCGCACCCACGCACTAAGAAGTGGGTTCTTCTTGGACCGTCTTGGCACATCGCAGTCTCCCTTCTCGATTTTATACGCTACAAGCTCCTCATACCTCGTGAGCCAAAAGTCTCTGCTATCACTAGGTGACCTCCCCGTCCCAGCATTCTTGGCTGTTTTGGTTTTGCACTTCAAATCAGAGGAAGGTTTTGATGACTGAGATACTTCATTATAATCATCATCATCTGGCTCTTTCCTCCCTCCTCTTTTTCGGCAGCTGGCAGTGCTTCTACCTTTCCTCTTTTCATATACATCACCGACCTCCTCGCTTGTCTTGTCATCCCTTTTCGGATATTTTACTTTGGCCTCCCCCGCCTTCCCAGATGCATCAGCTCCCACAGCCGCTATTTGCATTTTGACAGCACGTGTGGAGCGGGATCGAGTAATTCGTTGGACCGATGCCGGTTGATCTGCGGTTGCTGGTGTGGGTGGGTTGGGAGGCTGTGTTACTGCTGTCTTTGCCCTGGACGCAGCGGTGCGGCTGCGTTTGTAAATGAGGGCGCCAATATCCTCATCAGAACAGTCTCTGTTTCTGGAGTTGCTCATGTTGGATTTCTTCGAGTCTCGAGTCCCAGTTAAAATAATGGGCTCGTCGCTCGTCCTATTTGGGAGAGACATCGTGAGTAGTAGTAGTATCTAGTACAGGTTTCGGGTTGTTCCGTGGTTGTTCAGCCAGGTAGGGATGCGGACCTGGATGACACGGTACGGGTAGGGTACAACATACTGTATCGTCCGGGTACTTTCTGGTACATACTTCTGTCAGTATTTATCAAATGGAACCTCGAGACCTCCTATCGCCAAAAAATCATGCCGGCATGATAAAAATAATGTGTGGCATGATATTATTTATCATGCCCACAATATTTTTTAAAAATACAAATTCTAAGCAGACAGAAAGGTTGTGCATTAGAAAGTCACATTGACGTTGTCTCGTGAGTCGGTCGTGATGATCCTCTCTCACCCCTCCCCGCCCGTCGACCATGCCGACGACAACGATGACAATGGCACGTCCGTTTCTGCTGTACAATAGTAATTTCATATAGAATAGTTAATACGATTATTTCATAATTTGAGTTAGGCGCTTATATAGGCCATGCCATGGTGAAGCATATTGTGCGTTATCAATAATTAATTTAATACGTAACCAATAGAAATATTTTTTANTGGCTCGGGCGATTATTTGCGTCATGATGGCAGCACTGCCATGACTACTTGCACAAAGAATGATAATTTATCGGAGGATTTTTTACAAAGGGCACTATTAAATCATCATCATTCCTTGAGGAAAACATTGCATGTGCAGTCGATTTCTCATTGGGCGCCAGTTTGTATTGGTCCGTATTCTCAGGCGAATGTATTGCGTTCTTCGTTGGTGTTTTTGGCGGGTATGATTGGGTTGATGCCTGAAAGTATGACGTTGATTGAAGCTGTTAGTAGTGGCGACACTCCAATCAGCAATGGTGGTATTGGAGGTATGAATGATTGGGAAGTTCAATTGTATCAAAGTTGGAAGAATGCAGCATCTGTACTAGATGGATTAGATGATGGTGGCAATGTGATGGGAGGAAAGCTGGAGGATTGTTTAGGAGGATTGGTATATTTTTCATTGAGTGCATTGGAGTCATTGTTGCCGGCAAAGCAAGATGATGATGGATGCGTAGAGTCAAACACTAGTATCCCATGGCAGACACTCTGGAGCACTGCACATAGTATTTCCCAACATTCTCTTTCTACCAACGGAGGTATCGTGATGGGAAGCGTCGATGGAATTGCAACAGAAACAGCATCTTCCTCTGATGTAGACCCCAGCCTCTATGACGAAGACGGAGTTCTATATGGTGGTTATGAAGATGAAGAAACTTGGAGGGAGATGTCAAAGACAGACAGCTCTTCTTTGCCACCTGCTGCCGAAATTGACAATGTCCATTGTTCGACGGTACCACTACTGATGGTTTGTTTGGCTGAACTTCCCATGAATGCCAAATCGGAGGTGGAGTTGGTTTGTGCCTCGAGGCGAGCAGCATCTTGTCTGGATGTTTGCACTGGTCCTTTGGTATGTTCCAGTGTGCAAATGGACAGCAATACGAGTGACCAAGCAACAATGCCTTTGGATTGGGGCATGCTATGGGATACTGGTTATGATCATGTGCCTCCACCAATACCGAATATTTCTACTGTGCCTTCAATTGAGATAACATCAATTAATAGATCTGTGGGTGACGGATGTGCATCAGTGTCAACGGTGATGGCATCTTGGAAGCTGGGGAATGAATCACAACACAATGATGTCTCTCAAGATGGTAATTTATTCAATTTTGATGTCGAAGATATTTTAGATAAAATGATTGACTCTGCAATAAACAACACCAGTGGCGTCAGCGGTAGGTCACCATCTTTATTCACTGTACAAAACGTTTTGAATGTTCGGCTTTATTACAAGGCAGCATCGGTTACACGCGGTGCATCGCAAGACATTGACGTAGAAATGATCAATGATGGCTCCATGCTCCGTGCACAGCTCCATGCAGCTCTAAGAGCAAAAACCAGGCAACATTGCAATAAAGCAGCGGCTGGCATTGATAACGAAACCTATGGCAAAGCAGGAACAATGAATATTCCTGCGTATACAGTTGTCCCTGTGCTGGCGATGAATCTTACAAACCCAATTGATGACATTTGCAAACACGAATGCAATGGTACTCCATTGTTGGCGATGCAAGTGACACTTGTTGATATGATTCGTATGGAAACTGAGTTATGGGTTAGGTATGGTCGCAAATATAGTACCTGAGTAATCCTTAACGAAACACAGTTTCGCTTATCTCGATGCATCGACTGCGCCGTTTACATTGTATTGCGATGAAAGTTAAATGTTACATTAATTTATTGCTATTTAGTTCACAATTTCCTGACCTTTGAAACTTAGTTTCAGTTGTCTAACATCCCCCAAGTATGATTATGTGCTTTCCTCGGCAACAGTTGTAATCATCGCCCACTAATTTACAACAAACAAGGCGATATATCAACATCATTTGCTTGGAATGTGCATTACAGAGCGTTCACATATTCTCGCACTAATGTATGATGTTATTTATTCTAGGCATGCCACCAACTCATAAAGTGACTGTCTCCTCGCGGAAGAAAGCGGGAAAATGCCTCTCGAATCCGGAAGCAATGCATTTTAATCGACTTCCTCTGGATTCTTTCTAGCACAATTCAAACAACACTCCAGGTCGCAAGGAGTTGATGGAGTACAACGCAAACACTCAGCCCTCCAAGTATGCCATACAGCCTTTTGAGATTCAGTTGGATTGATTTCAATAGCCTTACATTCACTGCACACCCCTGAGTTGGTGGCATACAGTTCTGGAAGTCCAGAAAATAAACCAATGTCGCTTTTCTTGATTTGGCTATTCTTGAGTTCAACAATCGCCCAGCAATTCTTCTTGTGCTCAGGCCACCCGGCTTTTTAGCATTCCTTTGAACAGTAGTACTGGAACCCGCAATTGCTGCATTTCATCACTTTTGATGCGTCCTTCAGCTCTTGAACATGATCACAAAGAGCAACGTTATGTTCATTTTAGTTCAATACCGACAAAATTGGCTGCAGGCAAGAGAAGGCGGTGCGCTTTGATACATACAATTTACCGATAGTCACCAGCATAAAATCCCTGGATTTTCTTGTGGCCATAACCATCGCTAGCAAGGGTAAAATCACGTTCACCGTTTCTCTCAAAAGCCAATAAAAATGATGTCAAGAGATAACTGTATCCTATCTTGTCTTTCATTGAGGGGCCATCTCTTCTTCATAATATTTCAATAATAGCATTAGTAACAATATCAGATTTTTTGGTTTCTCTAAGGGTGGCATTGATCATCGTTTATGGGTATTTGGCGTATGCTTTTCCTATTGCAGCAAAATATGCTCGTATTTCTAGTTGTTTAATGCTGAGGAAAGTTGCAAAAAAATCTTATCGGCGGCTTTTGCCTTCCTTGCTTTTCCTTTCGCTCGTTTTCTTGAAGGCATTGCGAGAAGGATCACTCATGGTTTCAATCAAGCCGATCAGACACACACTTCTCGAGATTCGAAACCAGTGCGCGTTGGTGTTTCTAATTGCCACTTGTGGGTAGAGTGATTAATTTGGTGAAACATTACAATGAGAGCACGCATCCAGCAAAACGATTAGGCGAGGCCTGCAAGAGTGGTTAGTATGAATGATGGCATGATGATGGCCTCCGTGAAAAGGGATGCAATACATCATAGTACTTGAACTTACTACATAGTACAAGTGTGTGGAGGGTCGGTATCATCATCTATGTGAGTTGGTGCCCTCTGACGAGTAAATGTTGACTGTCTCGACTATCATTGCAAAAGGGGTGAATGTGTTAGCTCAGCAGCTATGTGTAAGATTAGGCGAATGGATTAAGTCTGTCAGTGAATTGATGCCCTCTGTTAAGTGATTTATTGATTTAATCTTATGGAGTTGTTGCGCTTACATTTTGTCCCTCTGCCCAAGTTTCGTTTGTGCCGTAACTCCAGTAACACTAAATAGTTAGAGCAGAAGACACATCGACATGAAATATATAATCAAATTGACCAGCCAAATTACACATAGCGTAATGTGACATCATTTCCGTCTGAGGCAGGTAACAAGACCCTACAAATCGTTCATTTCGACTGCAATCAAAACACGAGACAGTGCAATCATTCCCGGCAATTTTGTTATCAGTACCCTTTTCACTCTGACACTTTGTTTCCATCCCAAATGCAAGCTCCCCTCGAACACATCCAACGTCCGACGCAGCTACATGAAGTGCATACTCATGACTATCATCCAATGATTTTGTAAGCGTCCTAACTTCCCCACATCCATGCCAACACGAGCCTTGTCTGTCTGCATATGCCGCTCGCACTTCTCCTTCATGGGTGGTCATACCAATCACAAATACACCATCCTCGCCAAAGGTCTCACGACAAAGCTGTCCGAGACTGACTTGGCCCAAGGAAGAATATCCCGTCGAGCGCATATCGCCAACATGGGAATTGTGTGCCCATACTATTAATCTCACTGGTAAATTGTTTCCTTCTTCAACATTGAATTCGCAATTCTTCGAGATCGATACTTTATTCTTCCATTGACGAATGTGATCCATGGTACGTAAAATTGAATCCATAAAGGCACGTGTACGCAAATTCCACGTTGCGGCATGGCCAGGATAAATTCTCTGCCGGTGGTATGCTTCCGATGCCACTATGGCATGTGCATGTTCCAATATCTCAAACCGTGTTTGTGCTAGCTCTCGAAATGCGACACCATCATCAAACTTTTCCAACAGTGCATCCAAGACACATTTCACATTGCTCTCCTGAGATGGCACTTTATTCCCATACACCGCATCGCCATACTTGCGAATGTGACTTGAGCGGAATTGATACAGCGGTGCATAGCACGTGTTTGCCAAAGTCGACAATTCCTCTTGTCCCATGGCAGTCAATTCTTGGATAATGCACTCCATGGAAGTGAATGGAGATTGTATGTCCATTCCTAGTAATTGTACAGGAGGCAGTGACGAGGATTTGTTGTTCTTACTAGGTGGTTGATTGGTAATTGTGTTTGATTGCATTGATGATGGCAATTCCACATTTGGCGTCTGCATTTGCATAATTTCATTGCCATTACCGGCAGTAATACTATTATCATTTTTATTGTTGAATGATTGAAGCCAATATACAAATTCTGCCATTGGTACATTCGACCACATCCAATCCGGAAAACGATGAGATAATAATTGCGATAGCATGGTGCGTATACCAGTATTGTTTAGTGTTGGTGGATTGTCAGTAGTATTGCCATTCTCTCAGAGAAGTGCAGCAGCAGCAGCAGTTGTTGTTTTAGGAATAGTTGCCATGGTCACAAATTCATTCAATTTGAAAAAAGGTTGTACGTCTCCTTCACACACAATGGCGTGATAATCAATACTACCACCACCATCATCATCATGGTGAATAGTATATCCACCATTCCCTTGCAACAATAAACACTGCGTCACCTCCGATCGAATACGAACAAATTCCTCGGTGCCATGGGTGCCTTCACCAATCAAGACAATTTGTGTGGATGGTGGGATTAATTGGAGGAGAGACTTGTAGGAATTGCGACGTAGTTCGGATAGAGGGTGCAGTATGTGTTGTTGGGCATTATTGTTGTGTCTTGATTCATTAATGGTCATATTTGTGGTGGTGGCGTCCACGCTACTAATATGGTCATCATCATTGCCGAGAGCGCTATCAAGAGCCACCCAATTTCTATAATTATTGCGATTGCAATAGCACGGTCTTGCTTTGCATTTGATCCTCTCGAATACGGATGTTGATGATTTTGACCATGTTATGAAACACCCATGCCAGTCGAGACCGATGACCATGCGGCGCGAGAAGAATGGCAATGGTTTGCGCATAAATACTGCATCGAGAGGCTGCAGATGAAGGCGTGTGGCGGATGACGATGACGATGATGATGCAACGACGATCAATTGCTGCGTTGAAACAGCCACGATCAAGAGCAAAATCAAAGTTGACGACGATGGAGACATATCGACCTGGTGGTACTATATCAGGCTTGCATAGCATTGATTGAGATGTATAGTACTACATTATTATCTATTATGTTATGCAATGCCATGATGTGTCCACTGATAAGTACTGTTACTATCGTCATGGCGCTGATAGCAAGCGTCGTCCATCATCATTGCCATCATTCATGACAAAATAGGAACCAATACGGTCAAGGTAGAATATCTTTTGTGTCATCAGTCGCGTGCAGTCGATCACTTTACTTGTGGCTTTGCTCTGGGCTGGTGCTGGTGGGGATCGCGCTGTTAGTTAAGATAGGTTAAGATAGATCAATCTATCAAAACATGCCACCTGCAATTGCTTGAAGCCAATTTGGGCAGAATTGAAAAAAAAACTGAGCAAAAAAAACACTACTATTTGTTATTTGTTATTTCTGCAAAAATAAACTTGATGCCTCCAAAGTATTGGTGTGGTGTCAGAAAGATGAATGGCCTGAGCGCACAGAGATGTTTGCAATATGCTCGAGAAAGAAATGAAGAAGGAAGATCATCTTTTTCCTAAGTCAGTTCAGCCGAATAACTTTGACTTCCAATATGGGTCTGTGTGCATTCTTGGTTGTTTTGCAGTGAGATACGATGGCCGTCAACCTTGCAGTTTACTTATCAAGACGAGACTTCAAAATTGCAATAGCAGAACTCACAAACATTTCTTTCAATGGACTCAGTAACAGACGTATCGTGGCTGACCGAGTTTCACGTGTCTCTTGATGCATCGACAGAGCCCTTTACATTGTATTATTTTTTTGATATTTATTTCACCATACTATGACATGAAACCATGTTTCACTGGTCTAACATTCTCCAAATATGATTATATGCTTTCCTTGGCAACAGTTGTAGTCATCGTCCACTAATTTACAACAAACGAGGCGATCTATCAACATCCTTTGCATGGATGCTACACTTAGGGCATCCGCAAAATCATTCATTGTTGCTAATACAATTAAAGCAAGATAATAAGAAAGAAAATATATGGATTATTGACTTAACTATTGGATTGTTATTGGCTTTTGAGGATTCTGCATCTGTGGAGAGATCAATTTTGAGGCGAAGATGGGAAAGGAAGAAACAGAGATGGAAATATTTGTTCTCTATTGTGTCAAATTGTACAATCAAAACTGCACTCTATCTTGTGGCAATACTACTGCTTGCTTTGATTGTGTGATTACAAAACTTCATTCATCGTGGCTACGAACAATGAATATTGAAATGATTTTCCAAAACTTTACGGCACAACTCCTTTGATCGCACAATATCCCCATGTGCCGGTATGATTGTTTCTATCTCCCACCCACCAGGTCCACTTTCATCACAGCTGCCGCATGTGATGAATTTTGCAATGTTCTGAAATGATTTTTTTTCGTCACTCTTTACCATTAAATTCATATAAAATGGTTTGAATAATTTGTCCATGCCCACTTTCCATGCCCTAGCAACGCATGACGGAATGATATCAGAGGAATTCACAAATAACACATAAATTGAGCGAAAAATGAATGGAAACTGTTATGAGGAGATCGCCAACTGACGCATACAAACATTGATCTGCATCCAATTACGACGAAAGATGAACTCACTTAGACCCAAGGGTATCTTTCCCACATCTGGTGCAAGTTCCCAAATGCCAAAATCATTATCGTCTGTATTAGCAATAGATCCAACCTCATCCGTGACCTGACCGTTGGTTACCCCATCTCCACGGGGATAGTTCCAATACAAATCAGTCATCATCACAGTCTTTGACGCTGCATGATAATAAATCACTTCATTGAAGAATGCCCTTCCCGTAAATGGGTTGACTTCAGTGTTGATATGGAGAGGTTGTAATTCATTCCAATCCCACATTCCGTTGATTCCATCCCCATTTTCCACAGTATTTGTCCCGCCCTTGCCCTCTTTGCCAATCGCATTCATGTAGGATGAGAATCCTGGCGGTCGAGCTCCATATGGAAGTTCTCCCGTCCATTTCACCTCTGGCTCTCGTTCCATTAATCCTGGACACCCCCATATCTTTGCATTTGGATACTGTCTCGCCCATTGAGGAGCATATTTTACATGTTCATAATTCGGACTAATAACATGCGCAACAGTCCCTAGTTGCTCCAAGGCTTGAATGAGAGGTGGATCAATGCCTACAGGAGAATGAACAATAAGTTCAGGAGTATCTAAAGTCGACGATGGTATTTGAATCACGGTCATGCGACAGCCAACATCAATTTTGTTCCAGTAAAATGGACGATCTGATGTGTATAATCCAGGGACCGAGGCGGGGGTGAGCACACTTCCAAGGCGGTTACTCCATCCCACAGAAGAATATGATCCTTTACAGATTTGTTTTTTTGTATTATTTATTCAAAATGTATTGTTAGAGGAAAATGTGGACGACTCATTTCTCAATAAGGGAAAGGTAAACGAAACACGCACCCGTTTTCGCTCCAGATGCAATTGAAGGGTCCAACTTCTTTGCCTCTTCAATCAACATTACTTTGCGTCGAGACAAAGGATATACTTCAGGTATAGCATTATTCCCATTGTTAGACGGCGACGAAGACAGTCTCAATCGGGCAGGCGAGAGACGAGGAGGTGCCCCACGTGTTGAAAAAGTTAATCCGACGACGCATGGGAGAAACGGCGAAAGAAAGAGAGCGTGTAGGATTGCTGTAGGTGATCTCATGTTTGTG
>JALLAR010000134.1:0-21903 GCA_036939335.1 Conticribra guillardii
CAATTGGAGAAGCCGATGCCATTGTGGTGGAGAGATGTTGCTCTCGATCGTCGTCTGCATGGTGGACGGGCTGGGAGCGGGGAGGGGTGAGAGCGGAGCATCACGACTCACAAGACAGCGTGACTTTCTATCTGCAACCACCTAGCAGCACTAATATACCTCCACATGCCACTGATCGTTCTTCTTCAGTTCTTTCAATTTATCACTCCAAACCAAACCTCTTTCCTTTGCCACATTCTCCAACGTTTCTAAAATTGGAGGCATCATTCCTTTTAGTCCGCAGAAGTAGACATGAGCTCCTCCATCCAATCGGTCAAACAATTCTTTCCCATTTTGGGCAATAACATGTTGGACGTAGAGTTTTCCGCCATCAATGGAGTTGGTCATTTCACGGGATATGGCATAGTCTATTTTGAGTTGTCCAGGAGAAGCTGAAAGTGGATGAATAATATGGATTTTGGCAATACGAATGTTTAGATACACGATTCGGATTGTTCAGGTTCAAATAATATGCCAGAACAAACAATAAACATTTCTAGGCAGACGCAGACATAAACTCACCATTTTTCATCATGCAATCAAACTCCTCTTTATACAACAACCCGCCACTTACAGGCACGCCCAAAACCAACCACGCAACTCCACCAAACATATGCCTAGCCAACGTATTCTCCATAAACAATCTATGCATAAATGAACGAAAGGGAGCAATTCCTGTTCCAGTTGCAATCATAATCACATCTTGTGTAGGATCCTTAGGAAGCAACATGGTTTTGCCAACAGGACCGGCCACAGTAACAACATCTCCTGGATTCACATCACACAGAAAATTGGAGCATACTCCTTTTTTCGCAGGGTCAACCACTCCCGTAACTGGATCGTAATATTCGGCACGGCGGACACACAAACTGATGGTTTTTCCATCCAACATATCTCCATACCTCGTGGAGGCGATGGAATACAAGCGAGGTTTATTATTCCTACCCGTCTTGGCATCCGTTCCTGGCGGAATAACACTGAGGGATTGACCTTCCACGTAGTGAAATCCATCAGGGAGACGAAGGATTACATGTTCGATATCACCGGGAGCATCGTCGGAAATTAGTTTGGCACGGCCAAGGACCGTGGCTGTGACGGGATTTTGGGGTTTGGCAAAGTTAAGTGGAAGATTATCGTCCGAGTCGAGATGTTCGAGAAAGTGTTGAGTTTCTTCGAGGTTTGCACCTGGTGGAGCAGTTTCTGCGATGACGGTGACTGGAAGGGGTGTGAATGAGGCGCCGCTCGTGATGCGTTGGTTGAGGTTGTTCGTTCCTTGTAGCAATGCATCTTCATTGGGATCGTACAAAGATAGATTTCCAGGCGGTAATGTGGTCACTCCAGCCCCAGCCTTTTTGAGGCGTTCCTTTTCCAAAAAGATTTTTGTAGACAAGCGGCAGGATTTCAACGACGACGAGGTGAATGCAAGCGTTGCATGTTGTGTCGTGACTACGGCAGCGATGATGGAGAGAAGCTTCATTTCGGATGACAACAATGAATATGAAAATTTCGATGCCAATGAAAGGTGGGATTGTGGAGAAATTAATGGTCGGTGGAAGAGAATGAAAGATCCACGTTCACCTCGCGTCCACCATTACCAGATTCACTTCTTGTTAAACAGAAGGCGAAAAACGAAAAAGGGACAAAAATGGCTGCAAGCTGCAAATAATAAATTGAGTAAAAGATACGGTATCTTTTAAGCAGTACATTGCTACATTACCTTTATGTATGTAAAAATGTCGCGTAGGAATAGGTACAAAACATCGAGGCGTCACTGCCGCCCGCCATCTCGCTCCGCTCGCACATCAAAAAATAGACACTGAGGAAAGCATGGGATGGATGGATGGCAGTGAATGATGGAGGCAACAGTGCAAGGGTCAAGGGTAAATAATAACCCTTGAGGCAGTGATTGTTACACGCAACTCCAGCAACAAATACTATGGGGTTTCGTCGAAAAGGAATCATCATCATTACTGCAATTGCAATTTGCTTACGTCCATTGGCTAAATCTCTATTATGGATGAATTCTGCCCCTCCCGATGAAGACGTCGGACCCATCGATTTTTTATCTACGGAACAACTTGCCACTCATGTGAAAGGAAAGCAAGCCCTCCTAATAGGTGGTACACGTGGAGTCGGTTATGGAACTGCCCTTGCCTTGGCCAAGGCTGGAGCGCATGTTACAATTGTTGGTCGGAACGAAAATAGTGGCATGTCATCAGTGTCAAAAATACTGGCGGCATCATCTGAATCGGGTTCGGTTGTAGAATTCTTACAGGGGGATATAGGCACGGTTTGCTCTGCAACCAACCTGGTTGATCGTCTTGTGGCACGAAATAAACGGTATGATTTTGCAGTAATTAGCGCGGCAACGTTTCCCGATTGGACAAAGCCACTTCAAAATGAAGATGGGATTGACAAATCATTTGGAATTGCAGTAGTTGGTCGTTATCTTATTTACAGAAATATGCACCGCTTCATGGCAAGTAATGCACGTGTGTTGAACGTCCTCGCATCTGGAGAAAAATTTCCCAATAAGGGTATTGATCTTTGGGATCGTGACATTGCATCTGGCAAACGCAATGTGTCAAGTTTGTTTGAAGGTATATTGACTTTTGGTTTCGGGAACGAAATGATGATTGATTCTTTATTCAAGCAAGACGAACATAGTACTAATGGAGAATTTACAATGGTTTCGACACATCCAGGTCTGCTTAAGACAGATCTTCATCGCGGACAAGGGTTTTTATTTGATATGATTGAAGGCATCTTGGTTGCTCTGGTTGGTATAACCGAAGAGAATGCAGGGGTGCGTCAAGCTAGTATTCTTGTTAGTGAGAAACTTAATCCAAATAAGTTGACGCTGGTGGATCACTTTGGGTATGGTCGACTTAGATGCCCTAACTTCTTTGAATTGACGAAGAAACATGCTGATTGGCTTTGGTCTTTCTTGGCCAAATTGGAAGAAAAATCAACTGCATGTAACTTGTGAAATAGTTTACGAAATGCTAAAGATAGGATTTACTTTGAACCAGAAATTTATTCCGACTATAGTTCACATTGATTCTGGTTGTTGCATATTATTAAGTTGCCTTCAATTTCCCATGTTGGTGTCTTCTATTTACAAATAGTTGCACATTCAAAATATTCAAACAAAAAGGATCAGGCATCATCGCGGTGACGAAAACACAAACTTTGTTGGTAATAATGTGCAGCGCCTGATTTTGATGGCGTCGAAGAGCAACACTCAAGAATTCAAGGGGAAATACGCAATAATTACTAGTTGTCGTGAAATGAAAAAAATCTAGGAGCCCCCTGTTTTTACAGAATATGGCAGTATCATTATTACTCCTTATGACGTTCCAAATCATCGTCAAGAGACAAACACAAACAAAACCCCTACCCAATATCACAGTAACACCAAACTAGTGTTATCCCTTCAATAAACGCCCCCATCGCTCATCATGCCCATGAAATTAATTTCTTTAACGACGGTTTGTCTGCTTCGACCGACACAGGATCTATGCCAAATTGCACCAATTTCCTTCGCCTTGTGTACTATCGTCTGCTATCGCACGGAAAAGAAATAACTGCTCATCCATCCTCAATCTCTGCCCGATAATGATTTAATATTGGGATTTTGAAATAAGAGTCTTAAGGTTCGATACCGGACCGCCTGTCGGTGCTGATGATGCGGGCGACGACGCCCCATACGATGAACCAAGCGAGAGACGTTCGCTAAGAGAGTTGGTCCCTTGCATCAGCCCCATTTCGTTGGGGTCGTAGAGGGATAAATTGCCCTCCGATGTCCGCTCTGTGCTTACTCCGGCTCCAGCCTTTTTTATTTTGTCGGGGTCCGCGTGAAGTTTTGTGGCGGGGCGGAAGGAGGAAGTCATCAGTGACGACGACGGAACGGATGGGGAGAAGGCAAGGGCCGCATTTCCGGATAGGGCGGTCGCGATGGCGCTGATGAGGTAGAGCTTCATCTTCGTTAGGAGTAGTTGTACTAGAGAGTAATTATTAATGAAAAAGAGTTCTGGCAATCTCGCTCGGTCGGTCGTTGGAAATCCCCATCAATCACGAAGATATGATGGGTTATGAGCCGAATTTCAATCTGAGATCAGAGATGATGATGATGATGTTGTATGATGATGATGTAGTACGTACCTATCTACTCTCTCTCTAGAGAGAGAGAGTACATAGGTAGATGATAGTAGTAGATAATATGGTATCGTAGTATGTTGTGATTTTTTGTGATGATGATGTTGTAAAAAAATAATAATAATAATGTAAATATTCCCCATACTGCCTTCATTCATAACAAATATTCATATTATTTTATATTTAATACAGATGAAGATGATAATACACAATATTTGCTGAAACAGAAAAGTATCTTTTTCGCCGCCGAACTCCGCATCCGTCCAACGGTCCAACACACATAATAAAAAAACAAAATGCCTTCAAACTTCCAGAGTTTCAATCATCTTGTGCTGCGGGAAGTTTCGTTCACTTTTGAGCAGTTTATCATCATACCCATCTACATAGTGCTTAGTACATTCTGATTCAAGTCGATAAGTATATATTGCCCTGTGCGACTTGATTAGAAGACTGATTGAATGAAAGAAGGACCACATTACTACCATACCATACATTGACACCATGACACGAAATTCTATTATTGACGTCATGAGTTCCGATACATACTGCACCTAAAAAAGAACAAAAAGAACTCTGGGTTTTATTAGCTTGTCGAGCAGTGCGTGTGGGAGCGGCGTTGCGCTGCTGTTTGGATTGTCTGTTCTCTTGAGAATATCCGAAGACATACTACCCCAAACTTTCCTTCACATCCGCATCTCAACGCGATCCAATGGCCAACTGTCGGGATTACTTCTTTTTTCTCACAATACACAATACTACAACTCAACCGAGAGCAAGGCAAACAAAATATTGTAACAGCAAAACAACATAAACCTTTACACAATCATCCCGCCCATTGTCCTGGAGTTGCAGTAATAATTATTTTCTTATTTTCTGCCCCTATTTAGAATTAGAAACGATGAAATCCATTCCGGCTTTACCCCTGTTTATAACTGCCATTGGGGCTTTCCAATCTCCACAAATCAATCGCATCTCAAATAATAGAATTCATAACCGTAAACAATGGAGCAGCTCACCGACAGTTCAAAAGATGAAGCCCTCCTCCAACAGCGAAGTTGAAAAAAGTATGTCATCTGAAATACGCAGGTTTGGAAACAAAAAACGCCCTTCCAAACCTTCCAACTACAGTCCTCGCACTTCTCTCTCGGCTGCCACACTCGACTCCACAGATGGCGGCCCTTCGTCGAGTCTGCCCAATTTTGCCGGAATTTCTATTCCTCAAATGATTGATGTTTCAGCATTACAAAAGAATGGAAACTTTGATGCCATTGCCAAAGTTTTATCGGCGTCATTGCTTGTCACGGGAAATACAGTCGGGTCGAGTATGTTCGTGTTGCCGGAAACTGTGAGCAGTGTTGGTATGGTTTGGGGTTCGACGATTTTCTTCGGTGAGTAAAATCATTTCATGTTTCTGTTTTTATCATTTATTGCAGCACTTTTTTCATCATATCTGACTGTTCTTGGCTGTCTTATACTTCCATTTCCTTGTTTGTTTTTGGCAGGAGTTTACATTTACAACCTCATCTCCGGCCTCCTCCTAGCCGACGTAGCCATCAATCTCCACGAATCCTCCGACTGCGAAGTCCCCTCCTCCTTCAAAGACTTTGCAGACACCGCCCTTCAAAGTACCACTGCCGGAAATGCCATTGGCGCTGCCTCGTTATTACTTAACAGCTGCTTTCTTGCATTTGGTATTGTTCACGTTGGTTCGTTAGTTGCATCGACTTTCCCAGGATGGGGTTTGGACCCCACCATAGCAGCTGCATCATTTTCTGCACTGATTGCGGGATGTTCCTTAACTCAAACAACCGAGGGATTGGAACGCATTTCCAACGCTGCTGTTATGGTGTTATTTTCAAGCTTTGCAAGTTTGCTTTTGCCAAGTCTGGCACAGGTTCATGATCCAATGGCAACATGGCTTGCTCCTGGAACTCATCCTGAAGGACTTATCGCGGGAATTTCTTCCGCCATTCCACTTGTAATATCAGGAATGATTTTTCAAAACATTGTCCCGTCCATTACCAAGTTATTAAACTTTGATCGCACCAAGTCTACCATTGCCATTGCTGTTGGTTCTTTTATTCCCATGGCCATGTACCTTGCCTGGTGCTATGCAGTGTTAGGTGGTGGATTGGACAGTTCCATCGCTGGTGGTAGTGGAGGAGGCGCTGCCATCTTTACAGCATTTTCGGCATCGGCATTGGTCGGATCAAGTGTGGCATGTGTCATGTCCCTGGCAGAAGAATATGAAAGCATCATATCCAGTGTGATCGAAGAGAAGGGAGAGAATTTAGGAGTAGAACCATGCCCAATCAAAGATAGATTCTCAATTCCCGCGGTAGCTCTCTCCATAACTCCACCGGCATTGGCAGGTTTGGCATTTTCAGGTGGTGGAGACTTCACAGGGGCATTGAGCTTCAGTGGTACATTTATTGCTCCCTTTCTTTATGGGCTGTTGCCGATCGTACTGTTTCAGGCAACGAGGAAAGATATCATTGACGATCAGGCGAGTGGTTTTGCCGCTGCTTGGAGCAGCTTGCCTCAGGTGCTACTGGGAGCGGGAACGATTGGTTTTCTAGGGCAAGAGTTTGTTCAAGATTTAGCAAGTCTGCAAGTTTGAGTGGCTTAATCTTACCATCGACATCGAGGCAATGCTATTTATTAGGATTGACAAATCAATTCCGAGAGCACTGTTTTGCGAAGAGCTTATGCTGAGTACTATTTTTACACATTGTACAAAAAATCTGCTGTAAATAAAATTTATTTAAATAGTTGTTATCCAAAGTACAAACTCAGCTCGTCATATATTGTTAGCACAAACAATATTATCTATTGAAGTCAATTCCGTAACCCCTGTAACTCATTATTCTTCAACGTCCCCACGAGCAGAGTAACTTGCATGAAATTTACAATGAATGCTCTACAAACGATCGAACACACCTAAAACTATTCATTTACAATAAAGTCTTTAGACGGAAAAATACATGAATATTGTTGATTGAAGACCAAGCGCTGTTGATTGACCTGACAAATGGCCGATATAAAGGTATTTTTCAAGAAGTGAGTAGCCCTGAGACTTTCCCCCGCCGCTACCTATCTCCCTCACTAAAATCCTTGATTTTTGAGGTTGATATTCAACATTCCATATGAAAGTATCTCACTCATAATTCCTTGTTCAACAAAAACTCATTCTTCGCCACAACACAGGGATAATGTCACATTCGGGCTTTCTCAAAGTATCGACTATAAATGAGCGTTTGGTATTTTCAATTATAATACTAATGCACTTATTGCATCGCACGAAACAAATTATCATGCCTTTCGCTCAATCAAATTATCCACTGCATTTGTGAACAATTCACATCTTATCGGCATTTCCAACTCATAAAATGGGTCCTTCTGCATTCGTTTTGAATATTTGTATTCATGTTGCGATTAAAAACAAGTCACAATTAATCGAAAGAAAGAAGCACGTGTCAAAAAAGTTACAAAAAAATATACCAAAAGGGGATTTCAATGATTATTTTTTACCAGTGCACAATCGGCGTAGAGGACATAGATTTCACGCAATACAGTGTCCAAATCGGGTGTCCCTGGCTCAGCACTGATGTATTGTTGCAACAATAGGTGAGTGTTTGAATGTTCATAAACATAATTTTCTTCACAAAATTCTCTTCTTCAATACTACTTACGTGACAACGAATTTGACACCCGTTCTCGTTTGGAGACTTTTCAGAATAATTCCACCTCCCTCGATTTCTTCAATCCCATCATCGGCCCCCACTGCATAATATTCATAATGAAGAAGCATTGCGACCCGTAGTGGATAGTGCAATAATGCAGTACATGATGTGTGAGGAATGTCCTGAAAATTTATCGTGCCTCCCACAAATTATTATTTCACAGCCTCATTGATCACGCCATCGACACAAAATAAAGCTCACCTGAATTCTTATTACCCGGCAGTTTCACAGGAGAAGCTTCCGCAGCAATAGCATGCAACGAGTGAAACGTCGACCCAATTCTTAACCATTCATTTGTACCAATGCGAGGTGCCGACGGCCCGAGGGGTCGGTGGAGGATGAGACCTCCGGATTTGTTTACTATGAAGAGATGAAGGAATCCCATTATTGATTCAGTGCTGCTGTTTCAGTTATTTTTAATTATGGTGTTGGTTGTATGTTGATATTGTTAGTAGATCAGACGAAATTGATGGCGGGAGCGTAGCGGACAACGTTTGTCGAACGGCGGCAATGATATCATAAATAATGCGAATAATGGGGGAATGGGGGCGAGTAGCGCGATTTTATACTTATTCCTACGCTGAGAAGGAATATCTAGTGACTCAACACGCGAATCGCTTTTCGAGCGTTGTAGGTTTTAGGTTAGTATGTGGCTTTTATGAGCTTTTATGTCCCGCACAAACAACACAAAAAAACTACAGCCATGGAGGACATCGTCCCGGCAGCCGAAGGAATGGCCATCGACGCCGCCATCGTATCAGAGACCGATGCCGCACACTCTCACGCATCATCAGACGAAGAAAATTATGTTTTTGAAGAAAATGACAATCGCCCATCGGCAACCAGCGCTACAATGATATCGAGAGCATTTGGCACTGATGCCACAAGTGGAAATTCAAATGAACTCCGCGCGGCAAACCCACATAATTGTGGAGAATCATCAAATAATGATCAACTCAGTGGTGTTGATAGCGATAGTGACGTCGAAATCGATATGAATGATCATTCCCGTGCTTCCCAATCGGAAGATATGTATTGTGCAAATATGGATGATGAAGACGAAGCATGGGTTTACAAACACATGAGGGGAGGACAGGAGGAGTTGGTTTATGTACGACAAAAGCAGCATTCAAGAAAGCAAGAGGAAGCTATAAATAAAGATCTGCAGCAGCAAGGGCGTGATGCAAACAGTGATGCGAATGAGCAAAATGATGCATCAAATCCAAAAAGTGATTCAAAATTACCAAGTGAACCAATCAGATCCGCAAATGACCCAAATAAAATGAAGGCAGATGGGGATATGGGTGAATCCGACCAAAATAATGCAATCATCAAAGCTGGAGAAGTGAATGATGGTGAACCTTTTGAGAATGCTGATCTCACCCAAAGCAACAACAACCCAATCCTCCAAAAAAATCTCCTCAAACCACGCACATCAGACGCCATCCTCTCCTGCCCCCGATGTTTTACCACTGTGTGCATGGATTGCCAACAACACGAAACTTATGCTAATCAATTCCGTGCCATGTTCGTAATGAACATTGGTGTGGATTGGCAAAAGAGGATGGTGTATGATGTTGCACTTGGGGGGTTGAAGGCTTCGTCTGGTGGCAATGGGGCAAATGATAATGTGATGCGATTGCAGATGGACAATAGAGAGGGGGGAAGGAGAGATACAATAGCTGCTGAATTCCCGGATACGATACCCCACGAAGATTCAAAATCAAATGAAGAATTGTATTATTCCGTTCATTGTAGTTATTGTCAATGGGAGGTGGCAGCATTGGACATGACTGATGAAATTTATTACTTTTTTGGATGTATTGCATCATCATAAGACTTAAGATAAATGCTCTTATTAGACTGTCAATACCCAGTGCCCTAACTTTCCATGGATAATGTGTTATGGTGAGAAATCATTGATAAATACAAATCCTGACCAAATAATGGGACGGAAAAGTGGAATGTTCAATCATTTTCATTGAGAGTTGACACGGCTTGGAATATCATCGATCTTACTCCCGCTCCACAGTATTTTTTTTTTGACAAAAGTGCGCATATTTGCATTGGGTTGTAAAGAGCAATGCATGTTTGGGGTGTAGTTGTAGTACCGTCTACCTAGAGAGTGTACTACTAGAACTAGAGAGCAGCTCTGCAGATTTCAGCCTCACTCAATGCTTGAGGGAGGTACCTTTGTCTGTGATAAATATGATGGACGCGCAAGATGCTACATCTACAGCAAATAGAAATAGACCTCATCAAAGTCATTTGTGTAAAGTGTGCCAAAGGGTTGGTAGCTGTCCTCTTGTACAAGGAATGGGAGAGGATATTTCATTGAAAGAGACGGAAAGTTGGATAACAAATTCATATAGCTGTTGTAATCATGTCCAATATACGGCATGAGTAAATGCTATTGTCTTATCTCCCTTATGATATTGACTTTGCTTGCAGCAAACTTAATCTTCAGAATCAGTCTCAATGAAACTAAAACAGGATAAGGATATGTAGCATTGTTTTGTGATTTTTATGCATTTCTTGGAGTCAGCTTCATCATTCTAGTGTCGTGTTTCCTTTCAAAAATAATTCTCAGGGCAAAGGACACCTGCAGGTGTGCTGCAGTATTTTTGCACATCGCTGAGCCGAGTCAAAAATACTTTTGGTTTACATTTTCTTGTCAGCATGTTTATGTGTGGTTGTAGGGTGAAGTCAGTATTTACTGAGTGTCAACAGAGAAGACAAATTGTTGATTGCAACAAAAGTAAACAATAAAGTATTTTGAATGAGATTTCAATGTCTGTAATGGAGCAAAAACATATTGATAGGGGTGACTTAGTCATTTTGGTTAAACAATAAGTGTTATGCAGTGGCTATCTTCGTCTATCTCAAACTGATCACATTTTTGTAATTCATTCTCGCTACTTTTACCTCAAGACTATGAGTAGACTCTCTAGAGGTATTATCATCGTCATATCATCTAGTGCAACATGTTCGTGTAGATAAATACTTGAACCAACACATTCTTTTTATTATCTTTACTGTGGATTTTGCATTAAGAAGACTGTTTTCATTTGGCATGTTAGAAAAAGAAGACAAACAAATCCAGTCATGCACGGTTATTTGATTCACTCAATGATATCATACTATCCCCATTATTGTTAAACATCCCAAAAATCAACATGTTCACCACTTTGAAATTTATCTTTTTCCAATAAACCAATTAATTTCTTTGCTGTGTCTTCCACCTTTACCCATGTCTGTTCTTCTCTAGACGATGAAAAGAACTGGCGCAAAGATTTATCAAGAACAGAGCACTCTGCTAAAACATCGGTCATCTTGGTATCACATGCTCCTGGCGCATAGTTTAATACTTTGAATGGAATGGGATCAGAAATTAAAACTTCTGTGTATCCATCGTTGCCATCACTGTCGGTGTTTGTTTTAGCTTGTGTTTGGGGTGAATTCTCCTTTGCGAGAACCGAATGAAACATATCCCTCGCAGCTTTTCCTGCGCAATACACTGCCATGGTTGGAAACGGCTCTATCGCACACAAAGATGAAATATTGACAATTCGAACCACAGGGCATTTTTTTGATAGCGAGGGAGATGCATCAACAGGAGCAAGAAATGTTTTTGCAAATTGTGATGATACCCACAATCCAGATGTGACGTTGAGATCCACTGCATTTTGCATTGCTTTCAAAGAAGAAGCCCCTGAATCGAGGGAAGATGCCAGGCCCAGTGGTCCAAGGGAACCAGCGTTGTTGATTAGCCAACAATGATCATAATTGGTGGATTTTAATTGTTCCAAAAGATTAGTCAATTTATCTGATAACGTGTCTAGATCGGACAAGTCCATTTCATGGCAAGACGTTGTCACCACTACGCTGCTGCCACCGCAACGCTGCTCCACAAGATGACAAGTTTCTCGAAGAGATTCTACCGATCGAGCAATCAGAACTAAATGCAATGGCGCGGAAAGTGCAAGCGCTGATGCGGGCGCTGTTGAATCATTGGTGTCGCCACTTCTGGGTTGTTGTATTGTGTCAGCGATGGCGAGGGCGATGGCACGGCCGATTCCTCGAGAGGCTCCCGTGATCAATACTAGGGATTTGCATTCTTTGTATGGCGCAGAAGTAGATTCGTCCATCATGGTTTGCTCGACATGGATTATCTTATGATTAAAATTTTTAGTTGTCGATGTTATAATAATATTATTATTATCTCGCTCTGTCCAATTCTAGATTAAGATAATAAAATTGAACCAAATTGTTACGCCGATAAACTCAGAATTCCACATACTCTCACAACTCACAAGTCAACGTACCATTGACACAGCAGCGTACAAATATGACCCCAAAACAGCACAATAGCTGGCATGCGCCGACACCTCTCGCCGATGTGCGATGTGCCGTGTGCCGATTGCCGATTGCCGATGGCCGGACCACGGACCACTAACCTCCACGAACCACGAACCCCAAACGCCACAAACTCACCTTCGCAGATCGCACGATGGAAACGTTGAAATAATAATATTAGAAATAATAGCACAGTGGCACCTCGTCAAAAATGAAGACTGCAATAATATCAACCCTTGTAATATCCACCATCCTCCGCCTATTAACATGCGTGATTTTCTACGGTCCACGATACAACATTTTAGCACAAATAGGAGGCCCGGGACTTTTCACTGCCATTCGAGCCGCCACGGTAGACCCAATCCACACATGGGATCATTTGGAGGAGTCTTGTTTTTGGAGGGAGAACGCTCCTTCGCCTTGGATATCCATGGGAGAGAAAGGCGGCGAAGATGGATTAAGAGTGGATAATCCTAGCACCACGGGACATTATGGTGACATTTACACACCCGGCACGAGAATCGTTCTTCCTCCGTTGGTGTTTGCATTTTTAGGCGAAACTCTCGTTTGTCCCGGGGGTGTCACCACTGATGTGCCCAAATTATTATTGTGGATACTTCAACGATTATTGCTGCTGGTAGCGGATGGGATTGGGGCATGGGCCATTTATCAAATGGGCAAACGAATTATTCACATGGACGAACTGAGTGACGAGGAAGATATGGAGAGGCAGACGCAGCAGAGTGAGATGAATGATGAGAAAAATGATGGAAAATTAGTTGTTCCAGGAATGTTGAGACCTGAAATGGGGTGGATATTTGGTTTGTCAACCAAAATAATTAATCAAGAGCATATTTTTGAAACAGACGGAGACAACAAAACAAAAATCGAAAATGGCATTAAAAATAATGCAAATAATACCGTTGATGGCAATGGTGTAAATCAGAAACAGCAAAATAACAATCATCGCACAACAAGTAAAGAGGTATCAGTCAACAAAGATTCCAATCAAAAAGCACAAAAAATTCCAAAAGAATTGATCCTTACTCCCCAACAATTACCTCTCATAGCCGCACTATTTTACTTCATAAATCCAATCGCCATGATTGCCAATGCCATTGGCTCTTTGCGAGGTGTGTGGGATGCACTATTCCTCCTCTCCCTCCACTATGCAGTCACATCCCCCGTGAAGATGACAAAAGAAGGAATTCCCACGAAAATCCCATCCGCGTCAAAATCAGCATTTTGTTTGGCACTGGCTACTTATGTGGATGTAGCTTATGGTATGTTTATACTGCCAATTTTGTTATGGAGGGGAATCCTTCCTGCTCGTCAAGCAAAAAAGATCCAAAGGGATTTGCATCGTGATTGGAAGTCATTCATCTGTTTATATGCATTCCATTTGATATGTTTACACATTTTGGCTTCTGTATTGGTTGGAGGAGATTGGACCACATATAGAAAAGTCATGTTGCGAACGATATTGCCCAATGTTGCATTTTTGGAACAAGATGAAAGTGGCTCTGTTCCTGGACCAAGTATGGGCTTGCATTGGTAAGATTCTTACTTTTTGTTTACAATTCAACAAAAAAATTTCTTCATTAGCTTACTTCTTACTAATTATTGTTTCCATACATCCCGTGTATTGTTGTTGACTTTCTTCTGTTTTAAAGGTACTTTTTCGTTCAAATGTTTGATCGATTCCGGCCATATTTTTCAATTTTTGTAAGCGGGATTCCAGCTATGTTGCCCATTCCGCTGATGACACGCTTGCATCGATATCCATCTGCATTGGTAAGAAAATTTCTTTACATTAGTCATATACCTTTTCATATTTCTTTTTCAAATACAATAATTTACTTACGGTGACTTTTGGCTTGTTTCTATTTTCGGGATAGGTCACATCCTTTCAATTATTATGGGCCATCTTCCGCCCCATAGCCACCGTTCACACTTTATCACTCGCACTGCAGTTGGCTTTGCTCAATCCACGCACCATTGTGCGAATGGGAAACCCCTCCATCATCTCCTTGTTTGCCCTACCCGTTCCAATACTCCTATTCATGACATTCCATCGAATGTGGCTAGTCACTGGGAACGGGAACCCAAACTATATATATTTCCAATGTATTGCATATTGTGTTTTTGTGTCTTTGATTGTAGTGGACTTCGTAAGTGCGACGGTGAAGAGGGACAAAGTTCGGAGAATGGTCGAGAAGGGGGATACTGTCAAAAAGACTGCAATAAAAAATCAAGAGGAGGAATTAAAACAGGAAGAGATAGAGGTAGAGAAGGAACAAGTCGTTGAGGAGAATGATTGCGACAAAGGGCTGGAAGAGGAAACCAAAGAAAGTGATGCTGAACAATCAGAAGATGCAGATGAGAAGCCTGAACCAATGGTCGTATTTTTATAATATTTTTATGCAATTAGAGATAATTTGAATGTTTTCTACATCATGCTAGATCTCTTCACCCCGTGAAGTATTATATTTCAACAGTAAAAGAAATATGTGCTTATCATTGTTATCACTAGCCCTTTTCCCAGTGCTGAAACACATGGCCAGATGAAATGCGGAGCTCGTTATATTATGCTAGCAATCAATTCAACATGTCCAAGATAAAAGCAACAACTAGTCTTGATGCAAATGCACTGGCGCTTGATACGTCCCACAAATCCAATGAAGCACCCTAGGAGGCTCCATTATTTTCTTCATTCTCCACCCACGAATCTCTGCCACCACCGGATACACATACTCCAAAAAATAATATGTATGGCCAACCAAGATCCCAATAGCGTCGATTGTTACAGGATTCCCAAGCAACATGGAGAATGTAAGCATGACCCACGGGAGGTATGGGGCATTGAAGGTAAATACACCAAGGAAGCTCATGCGCATGTCTTCATTGCGCCGTCCCCATACATAGACCATCATGAAGGTAAGTGAGCTTCCAAGGAAGTGTACGCTGACAAAAGGCGCGACGCCGGTCATGAAGGTAACACCAAACATGATCATCATTACAAAATTGGCTGTTCTTCCCCGGAAGTCCCCTTCTTCGAGAAGGCGGCAATATCGCACCTAACGGTGGCAGGATGTGTGAGTTTTTGAATCAAAGGCGCTCTTCAACAAAATACAGCATGTATTGTTGAACTCACCAAAAAGTACATGTGAAATAAAAAGTCTATAGAAAACATCCCAAAGAACAAATATGTTGTTATCAACCGCCATATTTGTCCCTGAAAGAATATCAAATCAAAATTAAAATACAGCGAAAATGGACTAATAATATCCAATGCGCATCCTGCTGTTGTTAGGAATGCCCCCGTGAAGTAGAGGCGAGATATGACGGGAATATCCATGTACCTGAGAGAAACAAAGGGAAGAAAAAGTATTGATAAGATGATGCATAGATTTGGGATGTTAGGATTCAATCGACTGCCATCTTGCGCAGGCCATCACTAAAGATATCGGGCACCCAATGAAAGACCTTAATATTGCACTATTTCCCTCTCTCATGGCAAACCGAGCAACTAACCCCATTTCGCTATACCCAAAGATGTACACTGCAGAATCAATTTCCCAGCAACTCCAAAACCTCCATCCCATTCAATCGCGGCTTTCCAACAATCACATAATTTCAAAAGCGAAAGAACCTCTAACCACCTTCACCCTCAATTCTATTTTTTTACCAGAACATAATTATTGCTCGCATAGAAAATAACAAAAAACGTACCAAGACATGAAATCAAAGCCCCCATTCCCAACGCCTCCCCCCATTCCGGCACCTCCTCCAAAGTCCATTTTTACAATTCAAATTGACGTTATATGAAAAATAATAGTGTCCCTGTGCAATGTTTGTTTTTCGGATATATTCCGTGTGAAATACTGGTCTTTTTTATTTTTCGTGATAGATTGATAGTCGCAGGTAGGTTGTATCTCTGCTTCTTTGAAATGTGATCTTGTACTGGTTTTGTGATTATTGTTGTGTCGGTGGCTGCACGCTATAAATAAGGTATTGTCCACTTCGAGAGATGATGATAAATCTAGTGCAATCCGTCAATGAAAGGCGATGTCGCGTGAAAGGTCTATCAATTGAGTCTTCTCTCACCGGTGCGATTGATCTCGTAGAGGTACCGTCAGATAATAGTGTTACCTCCTATGCGCGGCGTGTGTGACGTCCTGATTGATCTCGGTCGTTTTGTCTTTCGCTTTTCAATTATTACAATGAAGAGAGATTCGATTTAGACAGTTCTTCTATTCGTGGCTAATGATGGGCAACTTGCCGTTGTTCTTGTTACTTCGCAGATGAGCAGGCGTCGCGTCGGCTTCGGTTCGGGATAGGCGGGGTGTGAGAATTTTATTATCGTATCGTAGTCGACGAAAAAATGAAGATCCCGTTCTTCGGGCGGACGTGATTGCACGATAGATCCGGGAATCCATAATATCTTTCTGCAAGCTCAATTAAGCTTTACTATCTCTTTAGTTGACACTATCACGAATTGACCACAAAGCAACATTCCCGCAATTTACCAAGTTTCACGTGTAAATTCTAAATGGGATTCCTTGACTTATGGGGCTCTCTTCAGAGAAAAGATGACGACAGATGACGACATGAAAGACGAGAGCGAACCAAAACATCTGACACGCGCACATCCATCAAGCCCGATGAGAATGACGATGGCCCCTATCTACCTGCCTCATTAACTTTCGCGTGTAATGGAAGAACGTAGTAGTACTATCCATCCAACCAAATAGAATCATAATATTCGCAACAGCCGGTGCATTGATCAAGTGCGTGTTTTGGATTTTCTGCGAGTGTTTGATTACAGTGTTGATTATTATTTGTAGCAGCATAAACTTTTTGTGCAGCGCGCTGTGATGGATAATAATACGACAATGCACACAACGCATCAGAACCTTTCTACATCAAGACTTATCCAATCGTTGATACTACTAGTTACATGCATCATCATCGCGGATGCTTTCATTGCCAATACACCAACTTCTTCCAAACAATTAATACATCGCTATCCTCCAGTCAAGAACACAATTCCATCAAACGAGAATACGCATCTGTATACTACCCACAAACACAAAATTAGAATGTCGTCACAAACTGACCAACCCGAATGGGACCCCGAAACCCAAATATACAAAGACGGAATCGTCCCAGCACATCATTCCATGTCCATGACAATGGAAGAACTTCTTTCCGTCAATCAAGGGAAATTAAAAATATTTGGATATGGATCATTATGTTGGCATCCAGGAAGTGAGGGTGTATTATCCTTGGCAAGCATTGAAGAAGACGAACATGATCATGACGAGTCGGATGATGCAACTCATCCCAACACTACTACTGCCAGACCCAAGAGAAAAGTAACCACTGATCCCGGAAGAGCAATCGGATATCAACGATGCTGGGCACAACGAAGTGCCGACCATAGAGGGACACCCCAATTCAATGGCATTGTTTGTACATTATTAAGTGATGAGGAGGTTTGGAAATTGCATCATGGTGATGATAAAGATGTAAATAATGACGAGAGTATTGATGATGTTACCAATGCAGAGAAAAAGACTATGCAATCTATTAGTAATATGCGCCCATCCATGACAGAAGGATTAATTTATACAGTAGATGCAGAGTTGGTGGAAGATTGTTTGGCGGAATTGGATTTTCGCGAAAAAGGGGTATGTATTATAAAGCAGGGCAATGTTTGATTTATTTTTTGCATTCTAAACATAGTATTGTTCCTCATTCGAATTATCGATATTTGAAAATAACGGAGACAGGGTTATGCACGTGATGTTATTGATGTAATTGAAGATGAGACTGGAAATATTGTCAAGGCATTGTTGTATCGTGGGACTACAGACAATCCTGCTTTCTGGAAGAGAGTATTTCTAGATTTGCCATTGGCAGCTGGTGAGTTTTATTTTGCACGTGATATCCAAAGAATATTTAGCTTAGTGGAATATTAATTGTTTATTTTGAGATTGGTATAAATTTTAATTTTTTTGCATCGCTTATCATTTTATATCAACATCAAATCAATGGCATATTGAAGCCATCATCGCTGTGGCAATCGGTCCGTCGGGGCACAACGATGTCTACCTTTTTCACCTTGATACTTTCCTCTCCCATATTACACAGCACTCTTCCGCGGCAGCTCTCACATTAAAAGATCATTCTGGAGATGATCGTACAGGGGAGTTGGCAAAGATGGTGAAGTTGCTTCAAACTGAATATCGACCTTATTTTTTGTTTGGAGCTGGTTCAAATGAGCATAATCAATTGTTAATGCCGAGGGTTGGATCTGCGAGCAATTCCAGTAGTGATGGTTTGGAAAGCGACGGCCAAATCGTAGCAAAGGATAGTTTGGATATAAAAGAGGTGCATGAGTTGGCAGAGATGTTGCTTGTTGTTCCACGACAATGCGAAAACAACGATGCATCATCTGTAAACGTCAACCACAAACCCTTATCTCTTCATGCTGGAGGTGGTCATTCAGCACTTCTCACCCGCGGCGGCATGCTCTATCTTTGGGGATGGAACCAGGCAGGTCAACTTGGGCGGTTGGGTGACTCATTCTCTAAATCGTTGGTCGAAGGGGCAGCTCTCTCTGAATCTTCTCCTTTAGCATATATCCCTCCACTATCGAATATCAAGGTGGCGACAGTTTCCCTTGGTCATACACATACCCTTGTTATAGAAAAAGATACGGGGCGATTGTTCGGCTTTGGAGAGAACGGTCGTGGACAAGTAGATGGATTTATCCAAGGCAATACGCCAATTGGCTCGTGGCACAAACCAAGGACTCCTTTGAGCTTGTCAGAAGACTATTTTGTTGATGCAGCAGCAGGGTTATTCCATTCCGCAGCCATCACGAATGAAGGTGAATTGGTCACATGGGGATGTGGTCGTTTTGGACAATGTCTTCAGCTCGAAGAGACAAAAGGAGAATATGTTTCGAATACAACTACTATTGGAAGATGGAAAACACCGGATGGCAGCAAACTAGTCCATGTGGTGTGTGGAAGACGTCACACTGCAATACTAGATGAATTGGGTCGTGTTTGGACACTTGGTGACAATAAATATGGTCAACTGGGTCGAGTTGAATCTTCATCCACGTCCTTATCAAAAACACCTCAGTTAGTAGAAGGGCCACTAGGACAAGCTGGGTCAGGATGTTTTGCAATTATGAATGGATGGTCGCATATTCTTGCACTTGTTCGAAGTGAAAATTCTGAAGATATTACATTGTATGGATGGGGAAGAAATGACAAAGGTCAACTTGGAATGAGATCTGGAAAAGGGAGCATCACAAAACCTACCTCATTAAGCAACAACAGCAACGTAAGTATAATACAATCAGCATGCTGCGGATCAGAATCTTCTCATGTATTGGATGTGAAAAACAATATCTGGGGTTGTGGTTGGAATGAGCATGGGAATTTGGGCATCGGACGATATCATCAGCAAGACAACAATAATTATGAATGTTGTTGGACATTGGAAACTGTGACAGGTACAAGGCTAGTGGCACCTCCACCAAGTGTAGGTGAAGGGAGGATTTTTGCTGCGGGTGGCGCACATTTGATTGTAATGGCAACATAAATATTTCATTTGTCAGGCCAGAGTGCACGAAGACTCGGAGTTCAACGCATTCAGTAAACTTTGCATGGATTTGTCCTTTTCTTGCCTGGAACATCATACACAGATGACTTCATTTCCCAGGGTCGGACAGATAAAAAAATATATTTTGATTTTTTCTGACCAAAAAATAACCAGTGATGTTTTGCGACTGATCGTAGTAATTCCTACACATGGTCGATTCACAGGACGGCGAAGTCTTATCGTAGAATGTGGCTGCTCACGAATGGCAATTACATATAAGACTGTTCGCCTGCATACCCGGGCACCCGGACAAACTGGGATCAAATATTCAATATTCATGTATTAATATGTATTTGTTCAGAAAAATCTCAGCTTTCCAAAAATGTAACATTCACATAAGCCTGTTGGGTCCGCCAAGGAGATATTTTCCGCCAAAGTTCATGGTCCAGGTGTTGCGATCGTGGATCATGAGACAAAGCCCGCGTAGACACGCAGTACATTTATACATAGGGATAAAATAATATATGCGCCCACTGAATTTTTGTCGAGAATCTTTTAGCACAATTGGCGTGAATTACTAATTACATCTGTCCAAAATTGAGTGCCCGGGTGTGCGGCCAAACAGTCTTTAGAGTGGGATCACAAGTTATCTTGAAAAAATATATTATGTATTCCAAAGGTAGTACCACCCCAAAAATTCAGTAAAAACTTAATAAAAATTCATTAAAAATTCTGTGACGACTCATGCATGCATTCCGTAAGATGCTGAAGCTACCTCTATCTAGAGAGACGATCATTTAAAATAAAGGACTCACCATGGCAAAAACAACAAAAGCGCAAAGTGCCATCTAAAGAATACTCTTGGCGCCATCATCATTCAATCAATCTCAATTTTGTCCGAGAAGCCTCCAGAGCCGTTGTCGTCGATGTCATCGAACGTATCCCTGCTGACAGACACGCCCATGGTTGCCTCAAAATCAAGAACCCCGTCACAATCCTCCCCCGTCATGGCCAAATCCCGCATCAGACACTTCGTTGAATCCCAAATTCTTGAGGCAATTGACTGCATTGGCAAATCAGAGGTGTTGACCATGTTAGATGAGGTTACTCTGTGATTGTTCCAACCCTAACTGTCACCCCAACCCCCCCACTACACAGTCACACAAACCGATTGTATCGATCACGTACGGCAACATCTACGCTCTACGCATGTTGTCCGACACATCTACGTCTCCATCAAACAATCGTCGCCAGCCTAAAACAACAACGACAAAGCAGCCGAATGTCAATATGTCTGGATGACATTGCAGTCAAAATTAGACAACAACAACAACAACAACAACCCATCAAACAACAAAGAAACAAAGAAACAACCAAATAGCCAAAAACATTAACAATGGCAGCGATTACCGATCAAACAACAATCAACCTCATGCAATGTATGTCTCGTGCACTACCAACAACTAACTTCAAAAACAAAAATATTCTTTGTAATTGTTATAACTATTGTGACTATTGATAATATTGCTCAAACTGGTTTTATTATTAGAATATTATTCTTATTAATCTTATTAGTAGTAATGCTATTAGTATTGCTATTGTTGCAAATGGATATACTTGCCATTATTGCTGCTGCCATCATAACTAACATTTTTATTAAATAATTTGGTTGATGTGTTGCCATTTTTAAAACTGATGGTATTGCTTATTCCACAATGTTTTATAAAAAACATTATTACCCAACTATCATTATCATAACAATTCTAAGATCAATAATACTCATTGTTGGTATTTTTGGTGTAGCAGCAATAATAGTTTTATGTTTGTTGCTGTTCTTTTTTACAATAGGCGGTGTTATTCTTAGTCGGGAATGTCATCGCGTCCCACGTCCAAAAATCCGCTAAAAGGACAGACATGAGGACACGTCCAGGACAAGTGCCATCCCCATGGTGCTCACCAGAGGGCACAGGACAGGGACAGGACA
>JALLAR010000135.1:0-21885 GCA_036939335.1 Conticribra guillardii
GATAAGGTAGATATTACGCGAAAATAATATTATTATGACTACGCTACGATACTCTAGTATCGTACGAGACGTAAATGATGATGTAAAAGAAGTACGATAGTACCATAAGGTACCATAACAGGGAATAACCCACAAAACTACTATTATTTACCTAAATAATAAACACAGACGCCCGCTTCGATCCATATTTCAACAGCAACAGCACCCGCACCGCAACGAAATGCACCATGGTCTTCTCGGCGAACCAAAAAAAAGCCCTCTCCATAATCCCCCACATCACCGGCGCCCTCTCCGTCTTCGGTTCCTGCTCCATCCTCTACGATGTCTGGAAAGACCGCTCCAGCAAACTCCGCCGCCCGTACTACCGAATACTCCTAGGAATGAGCATATTTGATGTCATGGCCTCCACCTCCATTGGCCTATCGACCTGGCCCATCCCCTACGGCACCGAGGGAGTCTACGCCGCCATGGGCACCACTGCCACATGTTCAGCGCAAGGGTTTTTCAATCAACTCATGCTCATCAGCCCATTTTATAATTTAATGTTGGCCGGGTATTATTTATTGCTGGGGAGGGAGAAGCCGATGAGCGAGGAGGAGATCGGAATGCGGTATGAGAAGTATATGCATGCGTTTGCAATTTTGCCAGGGACATCAGTGGCGCTTTCTGGTTTGCCGCTCACTTTGTACAACAGTGCCAATTGTAAGTGCAGATATCGAGGTGATGTATTGTGTGTTTAATGTTGATTGCTGTATATTATTTTGTTATTGTTTTCATTTTTTTTTCGTCAATTTGCATCATGATTAATGTTCCAATTCTACTATCATTTTTGTTTCATCTATTGCAACCTACAGTGTGGTGCTGGATCTCCGCCTACCCCTCCTCATGCGAAAACGGCGAAGGCATACACGGCCCCACGTTTCCCTGTGAGCGAGGTCACAATGCATGGCTCTACCGCTGGCTCTTCTTCTACGCCCCCCTCTGGATCATCATCATCACCATTACCGCCATCATGATTATGCTAACACGTGCCGTACGAATAGACGAAAAACGAATCATTGAATTGCAAAAAAAAAATCGGCTGCGGCGGCCGAGCGTTCAGTTGGAAGATGACATACGGCGGGAACAAAATTTACCGCCGGTGGTGCAAAGGGAGGAGAGTGTGAGGCTGGAACGATCGCGTCAGATGTTTCATCAGGCAATTTTTTATGTGGGGGTATTCTATCTTACGTGGTTGTTTGCGACGCTGAATAGGATGACGCAATTGATTAATGGGCAATCATACTTTTCGTTGATGGTTTTACATTCAATATTAACCCCAGCGCAGGGATTTCTCAACTTTATTGTGTACAGACATGGGCCATGTGTCGCGTAAAGGATTAATACTAATTTTGGTGGTGAGGGTGGAATGAATATGATTGGCAAAAAAATACTGATTTCATCTTTGACGTGATAAGTCGTTGTCGCAACGTTAGAGTGCTGCGCTGCTAATGAAGGGGCAAACAGATGGACTAATTTTGGTTCAACACCCTGAGCAAAATATATTTTTGCGCTGTGCACACACAAATATCCAAGAATTGCTTGGTCTCTGATATCCATGCAACAACTTAATCCATAATTGGGATAAATGCATTTCCTAAAGAAAGGAATGCTTGTTTTGGCTAGAAGATTAGCTACCAAAAATCATGCTTATATTTGAATGAGCAATTTTGGCACAAGTAAACGCATTTGTTTCAGTTTATGACACTGGGGATAGAAATGCTCGACCTGCTATGGCAATCTAATGTATTGGTCGCCGCTATCCAGAGCTGAATTGGAGAGTGGGTACGTAGAACTCATGTGATGAAACACAAACAATACTCGGGAGCACACCTGCACACGCTATCAATGGCGAAGAGCCATAATGCATTTGTGATCTGCTTCCATTACAAACCTTGAATAAATCAAAAGTGGTGGTGTCATTCCACGCTGGATTTCATGACTAAAGAATGAACTGAAATTATGTTAAGACGCCGATTCTCTGTTTAATATCCCATTTTTTTTATTTTGTCCGACGGACTTCTTGTGCTAATTAATTTAATTGCACAGTATGAGTATGCTGGTGTCTTGTTCGTACCTTATGAAAACAATCTGAACTTTCAGAAATTCAGCACTTCAAATTTTTAATGCTCATTCCTTGATCTCGAAATCTCACCAACTTCTACGTGTAAAATTTTCTCTGTATAGCATTTTGACAACGGCATGATTTACTCAAAGCAACGTGTTCTTTCCTTCTCATGGAACTCTAGGCTTTTTATAATGTTGTATACACTCAAATCTCTAGGTAGATTAGAATAATATCATCTTACAGTTGAACAAGTGTTTGACCAGGAGAATCCGCAAATATCTCCATCGAAACAAAAGGTTCTATTGAAATTTCATCATAATTTTTTATATCAGCTTTCATTCCGTTGTC
The DNA here is from genome assembly GCA_036939335.1 of Conticribra guillardii. Lineage (NCBI taxonomy): Eukaryota > Bacillariophyta > Thalassiosirophyceae > Thalassiosirales > Thalassiosiraceae > Conticribra > Conticribra guillardii. The sequence goes on from JALLAR010000135.1 coordinate 2,456, forward strand.
ACCTCCCCCGCCATTATCATCATCATCGCTATCATCCTCATCCTCGCTGATGTCATTGTTGTTATTCTGGCCATCCTTGTCATATGAGGGAACCATGAACACCACGTGCCTAAAATCAAAATCTGAATCCGCTTGCATCATTTCAATCATTTTGTGCAATTCTACTAATTGCAATGTCGCCTCAGCATCACTAAATTGAGGGGAATGATGAACAAACTCATTCCACGTGTCCGACATGGTTTTAGTACTAAAATGCATGGGAAGCATGGGCTCTCCGATGGGGTTGCCATCTTCATCCTTTTTTCGAATGCGCATTTGGGCAATGGCAAACACTGGTATTTGCCCAAAGGGATTGGTAAATGAGTTGGATTCGGAAGAGGCCTTCTGTATGATGGAAATGGCCTTTTGAGCATTGGGTGCTTCTACGGCATCTTTGAGCTGTTGGACGTCTCCGGGTTGAAGACCTGTCAGGACACGTGCACCGAGCAAATCTCTCATGTTGGGGACGAGTCGAAAATTGACTGGCTTGGTGACTTCTTCTCCCATCTTTTGGTCTTTGCCAAGTTTTTGTAACTATTATTGTTCATAAATAAATGAAAAAATTGAGGTTGAAAAAAATCAGTATTTTCAGGTACATGAAAATTATGCAAAAAAAATGGCGGCACAATATGAATATTTCATCAAATAAAATATGCTCATACCTTAAACTCTTTCCCTCCCGAATGATCAATCAACCGAAACCAACACTTCCCCAAATGAAATGATGAAACTTTCAATTCCGGCGCACCCACATTTGCATTGCAAATAGCCGTCAACGCTGCATCAGCCATGTGTTGAGAAAAAAAGAAGTGAAATATATTATTTCCGTCTTTGTCACTCAGGATGACTCCATTGCCGTTGGAATCAGTAATTCCAAAGATGGGTATGTTTAATTTTTCTTCAATTTCGTCGCGGGAAAGGGCGGGGAATTTAGGTTGTTTGGAAGAGTTGTTCTTGCTGTTGTTCCTGTTATTGTCATCGTCGTCGCCATCGCCGCCGTTGCCATTTGTTTGCGATCGTTTGTTGTTTCCAAACCCAAAGAATCCGGCACCGCCTCTGACTCCGAATATTGACTGGGAAGATGGTGCAGATATGGAAAGCGATGACGACGAAGATATGGAGAAAGTTCTTCGCCTACCGTTATGAGAATTGCATAGCGCTGAAAGAATTAGTAGATTTCCGACCAGCACAAGGAAAATTCGACATCGTAGCCGTTGCATGGAGGCGATTGATAGAGCCATGGTGTAGTGGTGATCCTGTTGTGATTGTTGCAAATAACAATGTCACGAATGAGATAATGGAATGTTCTTTGCCCGCCTTCTCGTTGTTCACTACTCACTACTACTTTGGGAATGGGTGGGCGAGGCGCTGGATGCGAGGCGTGTGGCGTGTGGGACTGCTTTTTTCGCGTGACAGAAACCAGAAACACGTGTAAAATTCTTGTGGCAAATACACTACTTAGATACTTACGCGATAGAATTACCCATCAGACGTCAACTGACGTCATTCTCGCTATGGTATTTTTGCACACAACACAGGCAGACATCGTGATCAAAGATCAAAGAGATGGATTGATGGGAGAAGTATCTAGGTAGGTAGTAGTAGGTGGAGGCAGTAATCAGTGATGGTAAGCCAAAGCAAACATCGCCCATTTCTGTAAGCTTCGTTGTCTTATTGATGCTAAAAGTAGCAATGAATGTATATTTTTAAGATTTTGTAAGATGGATGATTGAGGGAAAGGAAAGTTGGGTTAAATCGTTTTTAATCCATTTGCTGTAGTCTCTAGAGACTATCAAAAAAATCCTTGGTCAGACTCGTATTCATGCTAATGATTAAAAGTCATCAATATCTTCATCTTCAAATTCCGAAATATCTTCGACGTCTTCCTCATCCTCATCAACCATAGCTTTTCCAAAAGCTCTCTTGTCTTCGTCGTCGATCAACAAAGTATCCAAATCTATGCAAGCTCTTCCGCGAAATGTCCCAACAATTTCCTTCGTTGGTAATGCTGCCTTATTAGTTCCTTTCCCAGCACCATCAGCCCCATTATCTAGAATACGCTCCCTAGTAATCATCACAGTACCATGGGTCATTCTCCCCATTTCTCTGCCATGCCCCCATCCAATTCGATTGCGTATGGATCCCCCTCCGTATCTTCCCCATAGTTTACACCGCATTTCTACTGTTGCTTTTTCAATCATTATTTTTGATTCTGTTTCTGTTGATGGATCTATTGTTGATTTCCCCTTTTTATGTGATTGCAATGGCATATGCACACGTCGCATGCGGGGTTGGGATAATAGAGTGATTGTGTCGTATTGACGATCAGTGACACAGTATGGGTTTGGCGTCAAATACCATTCTCCTTGAAAAGGCAGATGGCGAATCTGTGGTGATGTTGTATGTTCATTATATTGCTTGTTGTTTTGTTCTTTGGTAGTGTTGTCGTCAATATGCAATGTGAACTTTCCATTCTTTTGTAAATTCAATATGCACGGAATGGATTTGACGGATTTGATTTTAAGTGAAGGCTTTTTTATCTGCGTAGCAACTGACGAAGAAATAGTTGCATCATTGGATTGGGATTCGTCTTGCGATAATTCAGACGTTTCCTCATAATGCTGTGGGTATATTCTTGGAAATAATAATTGCAAGTCACTTTCTTTTTCATTTTCTCTACTATTTCTTTCCCTCTTGCCATTTCCATTATTACTGGTGTCTATTGTCTCCAAAAACCATCTCCCTTTACCAAATATGTTTTTTTTCAATCTAATATTCCATTGTCCATACGCTTGATCGTAGGCACTCAGTAATTGTGCTTCGGCGGATGTGGTGGTGTAAGCAAATAGAAGACATAATATGATGGCGTTGTAGATAATTCTTCGATAAACACGATGATGATGTCGTGAAGTTTGAAATAACGAATTATGATGCATTGGATAATATCCACGCGCAATGTGCTTTTCGCTTGCTTTTTGCGGAGAATATTTCTTGTGATAAGGCATTTTGAGAGATTTTGATCATGAAATGAAATTCACGTGTCAAGGGCCGCAGTTCACTGAACTTCGTTTGCGTATCTAGAGTCGATCTAGTTCGAGGGTACTACAGGTACTATGTCGCCTGTTCTGTTGATCCATTGGTGACGGCTTCGTTGAAGCGGCGGCCGTGTTTGGATTCCAATATCATCGTCGCGACGACCGGATTTTGTACTTTGTACTTGTACATTGTAAAAATCACCTCATGGTTTTATCCCCGCGTCTGTCCATCGATTTGTTTCATAAGTTCATGATTGAATTCCCTTGATTGAATTCATTGACGCGTGGAGGCCACAAATAATGGGCTGCACGAATCTTGAATTGGATTTCGATTGCATTCTTTTTTATTCTGAAGAACAGGGAAGAATTGATTTCTTCCTCAGACGATGGTCAGACGTTGTGATGACGCACAGCCAGCGATGGAAAACTCTTGAGTTGAAGAAAATCAGGCGTCGCCAGTCGGTCGCCAGTCGCGTCGCCGTCGCCATCGCTCGCAGCAGAACTTTTTCGAAAATTTGCGCAGCTGGCACTCAGCACTTTTTCAGCCGAAATCGATGACGACAATGGTGATGCGCCGCCACTACTAGTAAGAATTCGAACGAAAGATATCTAAAGACAATCTGCTTGCACAGCCCCACATTCCTATCTACTGCTGCCAACTAACTAACTGCCAATGACAACAAGATAGAGCTGCCACAGCGACACCCAACAACAAAAAAACGCCGACGCGAACACCACAATATTGAAACATACCGCTGAAAAAAAAGCTGCCAATATTTTCATAAAATATAATCTCCGAAGCGACATTTGCAAATTTGCGACTTTTCATCTTCCGCAATCGCCCAAATTATCACAATGGCAAAGAAATCACGCAGTCGCTCACGCCGGCAACCGAATCGTCGTGTTGTGGTCGCCTCAGCGGCTGTGGCAGTCGCAGCGGTAGCAAGCGCGAACACGGCCGTGACTGCATTCGCCTTCTCTCCCCCTCTCGCACCACGAGCCACGCTCTCGTCTCGCGAAGGCCACTGTAGTGCGAATTATTCAAACAATGTTAATTTCATCCGGCGCTGCGCTGCTACTACGGCATCTGCTTCCACTGTGTCGGAGGATTTCCAACAGAGAGGTCCTTTGCATGTAAATTACTGTGGGCTGCCTCAAATAATTATGCAAAATGAACAACAAAAACAGCAACAATGGTCTGCTTTGGTGGGAAAGTCGAATGTGAGAAGGAGTTCGTTGAGCTCTCTATCGGGACAATATGGCGGATTTGGCAGCAGTTTGGACAACACAAATAATGGCAGTCTCAGAAAGGATTCTGAATTATCAGTATCAAGAAGCTCTGACAACGTGTTGGGCTTTCGAGTTGAAGATTTCGAACAATTTGATTCTCACACCGGTTTCGCTCCTTCCGACAAGAATGATGTAGATGATGAATTGAATGAATTGAGCTATCGGGCAGAAGATTTTGAACATTATCAAGCACAACAAAGACAAACCTCATCTCCGACTGATTTGAAAATTAGGAAATTGAATCCAAGAAAGGCCAGCGCCACAAAGAATAGGGCAGCTGCATCGTTGTTTAGGAGTAGACCGGATGGATCAACAGTGACAAGCAGTAGTGCCATAGGTAGTAAAAAAACAAAATCAAATGCGAAGAATAAGAAGGATGATTTGCCTCCCTGGTTACCGTGGATTCCAACGGAGTCGCAGATAATGGCGATGAAGGTTGTGGAATTGCGTGCTGCTTGTGCTGAAAGAGGTCTTGTTATGGTGAGTAGAGTACAATTTACGTTTTCATTTATAACATTTTTTGATGCATCAAAAATAGGTTTCATGGATAAGGATTCTCAGAAAATATTTTGCATTTCCCCCATCGTTGGCCTGCACACACATTTTTTTACAAATAACTTGATTCATGCAGACTGGTTTAAAAGCAGATCTTCAGCAACGCATGATGGTTTGGGCAACAGTCCAAGATCGGAAACGTGTGGAGGACCGCCTTACTGGCCTGAAAGACTTAATACAAACTAGCAAAAATACCGATGATGCATCTCCAGGCATTATCATGTCATCATATGATGTGGATGCATTGACAAAGAAACGACAGGCGATGGTGAAAGATGAGGAAACTAGGAATAAAGGGGGGGTTCTCGGTCTTGTGGATGAAACGTTTTTTGCCAACAATACCACATCTGCACAAGATACGATTGACGAAGAAGAGGAGGAAGAGAGTACTGATAGCATGATAGAAGAAACAAATCTCCCTTCTCCTTCCAATGGCCGCTACATCTTCGACCTATCGCGAGCATTTAACGCCCCCTCCCCCGCGTATTCCAACCGTGATGTGCGTGAAATGTACCTTGAATCCAAAGCCGCTGATCAAGCGGGAAACCGCAGAAAAGCCAAGGCTATATTAACTCAACTTCGTGAGGCCACCCCCCATGACATGCGGGTTGTGCGTCGACTCGCAAGGATGGAAGAAGAAGACGGGAATTTGGCCACGGCACGTAAGATACTTCAACATGCAATACGGAAGGAGCCTACTAATTCTCATTTACTACATGGTTTAGGACAATTGGAACGAAAGGCGGGGAATGACTCCATGGCAATCAAGTATTATCGACGGGCTATCAAGTCTAATCCAACATTTCCAAATCCGTATCATGCGCTGGGTACTTTGGAGCATAGCCATGGAAATATTAAAGCAGCGTTGTCTGTGCTTAAGGAGGGGTTGAATGCCTGTCCCCAGAACCATCGAATGCATCATGCATTAGGAGATGTCTATTTAGATGCAAAGGCATTAGACTTGGCAGAAAATTCATATTTAGCAGGTATGAAATGTGGTCCGCATTGGGGAAGACCCTTTGTGTACACGTCTCTGTCGTATGTGTCTTATGAAAAGGGCCTTGTCCGAGACGCTAGGATTTTCCTTCAACAAGCATTGCTGATTAATGGAGGGATGCATGCGCAAGGAGTGATTGCACTTGCCCAACTGGAGGAAAGTGAGGGGAATATTGAAGAGGCGAGGAGAATTTATAGAGATTCTGTAATGAGTTACGAAAAGAAAAGGCAGAAGCGTAGTCCATTCCGCCCAAAGCAATCAGAGAATGATGATAAAGTTGGTGGCCAATACACGGCAAGTTATTCGGGAGATAAGTGGATCAATGTGTTCAAATCATGGGCGAGAATGGAGGAAATGCACGGGTCATTTGAGACTGCCCACATTGCCTACAGCAAAGCTGCTAGATTGTTTCCTAATAATGCAAGTTTGCTTATCAAGTGGGCACAGTTGCAGGCAGAACATGGTGATGTAGACAGAGCAAGGCTGCTTTTCGAGGCATCTTGCCACCGTTTGGGTGATAGGTAAGAAAGCGCATTTTATTTTTGTGGATAATTTTTTGGACCTCATATACACCAACTAATTCATTTGTTGATCTGGTTAACCTATTATTCACTGTCCATGAGTACAGAAGCGCGGAGCCCTACCGCCTGTTTGCTGAATTTGAAATGAAGAGGAGAAACTTTATTGATGCTCAATCTATTCTTTTCCGTGGTGCTCAAGTAGTTTCGGAGTCGTCTGACAGCAGTGTTGATGTTAAAAGCGGTCTTGCCGCCCTATTTCACACATGGGGAGTATGTGAATTTCATCTTGGAAATAATAACAGGGCAGAACTCTTATTCGATGATGCACTTCGTGTCACTGGATCAGGAGAGGCGGATTGTGCTCTTCGTTCGTTGATTCTCTATTCAATGGCAAGGCTTGAATTTTCAAGAGAAGAATACATACTGGCACAGCATTGTATTGGTTTAAGTCTGAAAGAGAATTTGCTACCTGGAGGCAACTCCCTTCAGTGGAGATTATGGGCAAAAGTTGCTGAGATGATGAGCAATGACGATCTTGCACAACAGTGCAGAGAACAAGCGTTACTTCGCGAGGAAGGAGAAAAAGGTGGGACTGTGTCAGATTTGTCTCGACTTTTTGGAGAAAGAGACTCTGGATCATTGGCTCGGCTTCCAGAAAGAACAGGATCAGTCATGAAAGACATGCTTGGTAAGAGTCCGTGGTATATTAAGATTCATCCTCAGGGTAAGGTCGACAAGAGCTGGCATAGTGGTGTGACACTCTGGGAATTGTAAATATGTTGCGTGTTAAATTCAATAGACAAAATAAAAAATATTTTAGATTGATTACCTTAGATATTGTTTGTTCTTCATTCAAATAGCAGCGTTTTTGAAAGAGATGTCGTCAAATCTTAAAAAGCCAATTTGAATGCAGAGGCGAGTAATTTCTTCTTTCATAAAATATCTAGTCTTAGTAACGCAGATGAATTCAATGTTTCTCAATATGCCATAGTCTTGAACCTAGTGGACTCTAAAAATTTCTCGTCCAGTTTCAGACAACGTTAATCTCTTTTTTTTGTGTATGGCTTAATTTCACTTTTCCGTTGTCTCTTGTGTGAAAATGTCGTTCCTCAAACTCAAAGCTCAAATCACATATTATTTGTGATCTAAAATCGTTTTGTCCGATAGAGTCCCATTTTCCTTTCAGATTTCATGTCAGAACATGGATCTACGACCTTTGTCCTCTCGCAAATAAAGCAGACATGCAAGTATTTTTTTGCAGTTTTCAATTGCCCAGTGTCCACAATATTTAAAATTAAGGTCGACGCAAGACAATGCTAAGTATACGAGTAATTAAGAACAAAGGAATGGCTTCAAATCTCGAAGAATTATATTTAATCACATTTGATCTAAGGTATAATAATACTTCAACACATTTTAATTACAATTACTGTGTGCTGCAAAACTTGTGTATTCAATAATTATCCCATTGGTACTGGGAAGGCCATGTAATCATACGCAACTGCAAGAGCATTTGTAATTAGAAGTATGAACAGAGGGTAGAAGCAACCGTCATCCCAACAAGAGGAATGACTTTTGTTGGTGTATGTAATGTATACAGCAGCAGGGGTGCCGTCGGAAGGAAATACAAGTTGTAGTTTTGCTGCCAAAATTCTTTCAAACACTCCTGATTTGGATAGGCAAGAATGAAAAAAATCTATTTATTCTTTCAATTTTTATTTTTAATATTACAAGAGTAGTGTTAGTGCGGGCCAAATAATGGTTGCACTTCGAAGAGTATAAAGACTGAATGAAGAACCGGAGGGTGTAGGAATTATTCATGAATGAAGACAGGTGATATGCTAAAGAAGCATAGCAATTTGGTGATATTTGTTATGCACTTCTGTCTTTAAAAGTGAAAGTATCGTAATGCATTTCATTTTATGTTTTCTGCTGTTGAGTTTACTCCGACGAAAAGGTGCCTGTTCGCATAATTATCTTCCTGAATACCTAAAAAATGGGCCTATTTCAATAATTCGTTATGCCAACCGATTCTTTTGTCTTTTGTACTCCTACCATGCTTGAGCTTCGTGGGAACATAATCAACTGCCATACCATTATTGACGAGGAGAACAAGTTAAGGAAAGTAGGTGCCTCCATCGTAGCCATCGTAATGGCTCTCATCGAATTAGATGCAGACATCAGAAGGAAGAATCATCCCATTCATACCGGAAGCCCAAGTGAGCATACACAACTGCATGATCATCGGTGATTAGAAGTATGAGCCAAGGCCAGAAGTAACCATCGTCCCAATAAGAGTAAAGATTATTGTTGCTGTATGCAATTAATACAGCAGGGGTGCCGTCAGAAGGAAATGCAGATACAAGTTTCACTGCCAAAATTCTGTCAAACACTCCTGATTTGGATAGGAAAGAAGAATGATAGTATGACAATCTTTGTCCACAACTGTGTCTTCAATATGGTCTTGGTATTTCTTTCCCCCAATGGGAAGGATTTCCAGTGTATCACTTGGATCATCATCATCTGATGCATACATATCATTGCCAGCATTGTCCTTAGAATGCACACAATGTTTGAAGCAATGGCACCTCCGCACCTTTTTCAGTTCATCGTGATCAAGGCACATGCCAATAAATTCAACAGCCTTATCTTTACAATACTGTTGGAGACCATCAGTAGGCATAGCTTCTTTACAATGTCTACACTTATTCTTGTCGCCCTTTTTGCACCCAAGATCAAGTTAACATCTGCCAGATATTTTCATTTGTCGTTTGTGCCGCCTTCCAAAAAATGTACTTCGCCAATATCTTCGATGCTAGGCATCACTGCTTTTTCAACCTCTTTTCTGTTGCCTGGCTCAATAATTCTTTCTCTGCTTTACGCTTTTCTGATGCAGCTCTCTGCTCCGCAAGTTCTCACTCCTCATAAGCTCTCTGCATTGCAATCACTTTATCCAGGCCCATCAACTGTTTTACTTCTTTCGTTTTATAGAATTTTCCAAGGAGATGTCATCATTACTTCCCTTATGAAGTAGATTTCATCTCAAGCAATTGTGCAGGTGATGAGATGGAAGGAATCATCAGACGTCACCGCCTTTACTTCACTTGATGGAATGCCAGAGTGTGCATGAAAGTATGTTGCTATAATGATAATGGGTTTGCCTTGGGTAATGTTGATGTTTATGAAATTATGCCAGACATTTGTTAATGATGAAAGTACATACCATCAGTTGCCAAGATTGTGAAACACAAGTAGTCCGTCAAAAAGACATGAATTGCATTCAAATACTATTTGCAAATCCCATGACATGTTCTTAATTCCGCTAAAAAAATTACTTAAATATACAACTAAGTAAATATATTCTACACTATCATGTGCAGGTGTCTTCACAAGAGATGCAGCGGTGATATTTCCAAATCAGGCAGAAACTGAAAATTTCCATTAACAGTACTGTTTATTTCATTCTGATCTGTTACACTTATTTCTATTACAATTGTTATTCCTCTACCTATCTAATGACTGTGAGTAAGCTAAAGCTTCTTGTCTCAACTAATATTTTTCATCCCTTGGTCCATTTGAATAATACAGCTATTAATTCTCAAATGATCCTTTCATGGCATGAAGGAAAACAGCTTTCTTTTTTTGCACCATCGCCACATCCAGACCATGCTTCTTTTCAGAAAAATCCCCCTCTTTTGTGTGCATTGCAGGGGCAGGACAGGATACAGGAAAACAAACTTCTCCCCCAGATGCTTTTTTATTGCATTTCACCCATAGAGCACATGACGGTATGTTGTAGTTATCATCAAAGCACGGTTGGTGGGTATGCATGTCACAGCACACAGGAGTGCAAATCTCAATATCCCACATAACACATTTCACTTTGCCGCCAGGGCATCCAGTAGCGGTTGAAGGTTTTGCTGGAATAGTGGATGGACTGGTGGGTGAAGGGGTTAGAGCAGAGCGGGGGTTGGTGGAGGGGGAAATACTTCTTGAGACTACCATTCTTGTAGCATGAGTACCCATCATGCCACAGTGTGAAATTTTGGATGATGTAGGTGCGACAGGAGGAGGAATCCACGCTCACATGATACTTTATCCAACAAGATGTACAGTTACCATCTGCATCAATACGAAGATTTGTGCCTTTGGTGGGTTCATAACAACCAACAAACATGATTGGGTCAGAACTAATTTTTTCAACTTCAATAAATTTATATCTATTATTCTTTGCATATTGGATACATTTGATAACATTAGAAAAATAATGCGCCGTATTACGTGTCAAAACCTTGTTCACATCACAATAGCTGTTGACATCAGCAGCAGCGCAATATTCCTGAAAAGACACTGGTAATGGAAACAATAGATTGAGTTGAGTAATTGACACGTCAAAGAGTGGTGATAGCATTAAATAAGTCAAGTTAATCAACACACAATAACAATAACAACAGCAACAATGCCATTTGAGTGATAGCTGGCTCACCTGTGTGTTGACACTGAAGATGAAGGATGATGCTGCCATTGCCATGGCAGACTAAAGGTTGGGATAGAGCAGATTCATTTTGAATGCATGTTGGTGGTTTCAATTTTGAGATGCAGATGATTAAGATTGTAAATTTAATGACACGAAGACTGAATGTGTAAACACAACATATCACTATTATTATTATGATGTAACTCAACTGAGCAAAAGCATTCTTTTTGTGATCTGAGAACAAGAAGTGATCTCTCATTACTCAGTATTGTGGTGATGTTTAAGAACCGTTTCATATTGAGGTTAGATAGTCATGCTGTTGACATCGATATATACGACTGGTTGGCTAGAGCAAATTTGGAAATGGTAGAAATATATATTTGATCCGCGGGGTATTGGGGATGCCTAACGCTGCATCGAGTGCCACGACACCAAATTCACCTGTACAATCATTTTCTTGCATTACTTCCAACAAAGATATCACACAGATCAGGGAGAACAACACAGAATTTTTGCTTATTACAGTTCCTGATTCTGATATGCCCCGCATCATTTCAGTAAGATTAAACTGAATAAGATTTGCTGAATTGCATCCGCAAGTCTGTCAACCCCATTTTTAAAGAAATTAAATAATTACTATATGCTACTACAACTGAGACTAATATCACATTCGAAGAAAAATTACTTCCTGCGACGTTTCTTCGCCTCTCTTGAGCCTTTATCCAAGCCTTTTCTTTTATTCCCTTGCTTGGTCGTATTCTTTTGTCCAACTTTACTCCTTGCCTCGAAAGAGAATTTAGTCATTTGGAAAGTCTTTTTCCTCTTCTTTTCGGTGTTGGTAGAACCTCCAGCACGTCCCTATAGATATCAAGGTGAAAAGGGGCGACATCAGTTGAGACAAGGATGAAATAATAATTGAAGAGAGCATCACACATTCAAAGTACAACAATAACAAACCAAACTCAAACATACCTTCGTTTCCCACTTTTGGCGACCCTCGATAATCTTCTCCAATTTCTCTGCCTTGCTCACTCTCTTCCTCTTGGCATCTGCCATGATATCCGATGGATTCACCGCACCCGAAATACGAATATCATCATCCGAATCTGCATCACTATCATCATCGCTCATATCGGCAAATTCCTCTCCCTTCGCAATGGCCCGTCTCAATTTGGCAGCAAGGCGTGGATCGCGTTTGGCTTTTTGTTGGCGTTCTACCAATTTTTGCATCTTGGCAAATTCGGCAGTGGTGAAAATGCGAGTGGATGATACTTCTTGTTTGAGTTTGGCACGGTCTTTATCAGAGAGTTTGGAATGGTCTATTGGTTTCTCTTCGTCATTTGCTTCTCCTTCGTTGTTTTCGTCTTCGCCCAAAAGGAGGAGATCCGGAGCTTCTTCATCCTCCTCCTCCTCTTCTTCCTCCTCGTCATCTTCGCTCTCATCGTCAATTTCAATGTCACTTTTTCCATCGTCTTCTTCCACATCAACCCAACCACTCTCCGAGTCCTCTTCCTCTTCCTCCTCGTCTTCATCCATCTCCTCATCACTATCTTCGTCGTCCTCATCTCCATCTCTAATTTTCCCTGCCTTCTTAGCTGCCTCATATGCCGCCAAAAGATCCGCTCCCGCCACACCGCTCGCAGCTCGAACTTCACCATATCGCAATGGCTTCTCACCTGCTCTATGCAACCCTGCACCAACCAATCCACGATCCTTCCCTTGAAGTAAGGAGGGATAAACCTCCCTAATGAAATTCACCCACCCCCTTCCGGCAATGGACACAGATCGATCTTTGTGTCTGGCAAATCCTGCCAAATCACGTGTGAATGCTTCCACATCCCATGCAGCGCTAATGGCAACTGCATTGGTATCACCTCCATTCTCATCTTCCTCCTCCCCCGCCAAAACACTTGGAACTCTCGAACAAATGGCCCTCACGGCATTAATCCCCACGGCCATTTGTTCCTCACTACACCTCTCCGTAATAAAGTTATGAGCAATCGTTTTCAAAACTCCATAAATCTCCTGAGGAGGCACATACTCATGACACGATTGCACGGAATATGCCAAAATCGCCGTAACATCCCTCTGATGCCCGCCCATATACCGTTGCAACAATGGATACAAAGGCAACAACATCAATTCATGATTTCCCACCACCCTCGTCACAAAATTGAGCATCAACATCTTAGTCTCAAATTTATACTTGGATCCACTCCCCTTAATCTTCTTCAACAACAATTCGCACGTTCCCTGCGCATCATTCAACAATTCAATCGCCGGAAATAAATTCTTACTCGCCTCCACTCCCCCATCCTCCCGTTCCGCAATCGTCTGCCTCTCCCTCTCATTCTGCTTCCTCTGCCGATTCTTAATCTGCTTAGAGATGAGCTTCGCTTTTTTCTTCGTTTTGGTGGAATGCAAATGCAGATCGACCTTTTGGGCTCCATCCCAATCTCCCTCATCTTTGATTTTTTTATCGACGGCCATGGTTTCTTCAATGTTGAGAAAGAAGCGGAGGGCGCGGGACATGACGGAGGGGTTGGGGTGTATGGCGGCGGAGGCGAGGATGTGGATGGATCGTTCGTCGGTCCAGACTTGGTGGCGGTAGAGGTCGCAGGTGATTTGTGTGGCGCGTTTGGCGGCGTAGTCGGTGGGTGAATCTTCGTTGTTGGATGTGGTGGTAGTATCGGTGGTGGTGTGGTGGTTGTGGTTGGAAGAGTCATTGGAATTGGCACTGGCGCTGACAATGCGATGAAAAAAGGTTTGTATGGTCCGATTCAACTTTTCGTCCTTCTTTCCTCCGTTGGCACCCTGTTTGGTACCATTTTTGGTGCCTTGTTTGGGAGCATGCTTGCCACCGCCCCTCCCAGCCTTGTTAATGTTTCTAATATCATTGACAATGTGATGATAGAGACTTTCCCTCAAATTCTTATCCGGCACCACGGCCATGAGCTGAAAGAACAATTGCAATAATGTCAACGGAGGAATGGCCCCCTTATTCCTCATGAGAATGAGTGCCGAAACGCATGCTTTGCGAATATCCCGATGGAGCTGCAGTGCCGGCAACGGAAGAGTATTGTTAATTAACGGAAGGGCGCTGGCCGAAGCATTCGTGGTCCCATGATCGTCGACATTGACATTCCCCGCGCCGACCAACAAGCCCATCAAGATTCTGGCCACGTCATCGCTCTCCTTGCCCTTGTAACTCGAACTGCTCACCGCCGCCATGAATTGGATGAGCTCCACCAAGTTGGGGGAGGGGTCGGCATTGGGCGAGAGGAGGAGAATGTCCACCAGACTGATGAGGCGGCGGGACTGGGTGTCGTAGTCTTCTTTGTAGCAGGGGGGGTCGCGTTTGATGAGGTTTTGGAGTTGGGATAGTTTCAGGGGGAGGGTGGAGTTCGTGCTGGGGGCTGAGTTGTTGCTGTTGCCTCCGGAGAGGGGGCCGGATGAGGGGGCGACTTTGGCGGACGACATTCTTGAATTCTATATATTATTCGATATTATGATACTGCTATTGCTGCTGTTGATGGTATGCAATTATTTCGAACCAATATAATATTATGATAAATGAAAAAGTCAGAGCAAAGCAGTAGATAGTAGACTCTCTAGACAAAGCTGTTGTTGCCGTCGTGTTCTAGAGTATTATCTAATAGATGCATGTAGTAGTATGAGGAGATGGTGAAATGAAAGATGTGAGTGTTGTTGGAGGCAGATTTTATATTATTTTATGCTTCATTTCACTCTTCAATTTGTTCTTTGAAAACTCAGTTTTATTTCAGTGGTCGTGCGCGGCGGGTTCGTATTGTATTATTATTTATGTCTGTCGGGGTCCGTATCGTAGGCCATAATAATATGCCGTATCGTAGGTAGTAGTAGTAGATACCATAGTAGGTCGTAGGTACCGGTATCCTGTCTGGCCGTCATCTCATTTTATTTTTTTGTTGTGTCTTGGTCTTGATAGTTACTCTTTTCATTACAATAGATACTAACCAAAGCCAGAACAATTCCACAATCTTAATACATTCCATTATGTATTACAATATCTAATTTTCATTATTTGCATTTTCCACATCTCTATTATTCATGGTTCCAATGAACGTTATTATCGTAATGATGACGATGTGTCTGTTGCACTGTTGCTGTTGTCGGTTGTCGGTTGTGCATTGTGTGCATGCAAATATGCAAATGATCAAATGCAAATGCAAAAACACGCATACACCACACACTTTCATGCTCCTGATCATGTTCAATGATGGCAATGCCCTAGGCCTAGGCCAACCTCTAACACCAGCCCATCTCATCTAACAGTATCTTACAATACTACTGTTATTCCTGTTCCTGTGCAATTCCAATGTAGATGACTTGATGAGCTACATGTACATGTACCAATGAATCATGTACCTAATGATGAGCCCACTGAACCTGATCCTGGTGAACCTGCGCAGGAGCAGGAGGTGTTTACAGTTACAGATGACATCCTCAGACTTGGAAGAACTGGCAAACTCAAAACACATTATGTGTAGTGCATGAATTAAGGTATGAATAAACTTTCGAAAAAGACAAATGCATCAAACATTAATTCTAACAATTTGATATTTTTTAATGAATCAGAAATCAGTTTGATAGATTATTGCAATCAGCAATTTTGGAAAACCAACACTCATAACTAACACCCCTAAAACTAAAAGCATGCATGAATGGTGTTGAGATATGAGATGTATTTGCATTGTCTTGCTGATGCTGTGCGATATAAAAAATAAAAGCATGTATATCAATATTTTTTAGAGTATTTCAAAGTCAAGTGTTGACTACAACTACATGACGCAGGAATATTTGCTGGATATTTTAAGCATTTGAGCATAATAATTAAATAAGTGAAATAGTTATTCTCCATTAGTACCTTTTGTTTTCATTAATCAATTCTTGTTTCTTTTTATGCAAATGACCAATACATGAGATACATGGCAGTTGAAACTCGTTTTTACTTCTCCAAATGATCTCTGCTGTCATGATGTTATTATCCTGGGAGAAAACTCCCGGCCGCTGCTGACCTTTGATAAACTTTCATAATAACTGTAGACTAAAAAATGTCACAAATAAAATAGCACCCTTGATGTCGTCATGTTAAAAATTGAACATGGATTAATTGTTCTGCTCCTATTCCATTATGAGTATTGGTGCGCATCTGACGCGAACAACCATCATAATCCATTTCATCTAATATTTCCTATACTTCTATAAAACTCCACACCCCACCACCTTGATATCTACCGTAGGCCTCCCCCTCTTTGTAAACACCCCATTCGAAATATCAAACACCACATCCATACACTCTTCCTTCACCCTCCCAAATGCCACAAACCGCCCATCCAACTGGGGAGCATCGTTCGTGGTAATCAAAAATCGCGAATCGTTCCTATGAACTCCGGGACTCGTCATGGTGACAATTCCGGGTTGAGTATGGGAGATTAAATGCCCTTCGTCGCCGAAGGAATACGGAGACGCGGGAGTGCCAAGGGAAGGGTGGCACCGGCCACCAGAACCATTATTCGTGAGAATGTCACCAAGACATAACCCTACAGCCTTTTCAATTTTGTAAACGCTAGTGGAAGCATATCCCAATGCGATGTCGTCACCGTCGCTGGAACTTTGCTCTTTCGTTTCTTGGCATAACAATCGGAAATTTTCGGTAGTTTTGGGCAGTGCCGCGGAAGCCAATTCAATCACCACACGGCGGGGTGCTTCCCCTCCCACTGCCAAATCCAAATACGCCTCCGTTGGAGCATTCGCATCCACGTTTAATTGATTCATTCCAAAGACCTCGTCGTTGATGGCATTCAACTCTTCAATATCGCGATAGTGCCATCGGCCTTGGAGATGACGTCCACCGAGGCCAGCACGATATTTTTGGAGCCAGCCGTGTCCTCTGGCGCCACGGGTGCCACTAGCCATTGATCGCGTGGTGATTGCTACGGCATGATGGTGCGGTTGCTGTGATTGTTGCTGTTGGAGCTGGTGTCTTACCAGTTTGGTGGCGTTGGCTCGCAGGTGGTTCATGGTCGACGTCGTTTCTGGATTTTGGACTTTTGCAAGCGTGTCGACGGTTGACGCAAGACCATGCTAAACTTTCCCAGCATGCGTCTGCGTGCATGCAGTGCCCATCATTGCCCATTGCCCATAAAAAAAGATCTGGATGACGGGCAGTTTCTTTGCTTTTTTCAACAAAAATTGATCAAGCAAACTGCAATCAAACAGAAATTATCTGTGTGACAACAATATTCATTCCTCCAATATTATTATCATTTGATAAGATGCACTTAAAATGATTAGCAAAAGGTAGTAATTATGAAGATGCATAAAAATCGTTGACAAGAACAAAATCATTACTATCACTTTTGATTTTTATGAAACTACTTATAACTTCATAACAAAATTACAGAAAGAACAGTAAGATACATCAGAACAAGAATATATTATGAGCATTTTTTGCGCATTCTTAATTTTCTGTGATTATTTGCCGTGGTGGTTGTCCTGTCAGCTGTCAGCTTTGTCAGGTATTATGTGTATTAGCCTCTAGTACCTAGACTTAATGAATTGCAAAATCGTTGAAATCAAGGACAAGGGGAGGCAGAGTGTGACATAGAGATATAGTAATAGTACCACCAACCTATCTATACTTTAATACATACTGCTACATTTTCTTTACCATCATAGTCACTATTTGTATGTGTGCTGGATGGTGGTGAGTGGTGAACATCAAGGAAGAGATAAGAAAGTGAATGAATTTGAGCTAGCGATATCATGTCTGATAATTTGAGTTGCAGTTGTTGCAATCCAAATATGACAAGCAGTCTCCCATAATATATGATTCAACACAGTAATAAAAATCAAAAGATATCCGATGTTGTGATTATGATATTTGATTTGTGTCGTGACGTTGTATTATGCAAACCACTGCAAAATGTTGATATTTTTATTCATTGTGTTTCTTTTTGCGTTGGATCTTGGGTCATTTTCTTGTTTTGGGTTTGGGGCGTGGCATAAGTATATGAATTGGAGCATGATGTGGTATATGATAAAACCTTGAGGAGATCACTTCATCACTCAGAGTCAAATAATGTGATATAGACATGCTTGTACTTGTATAAATATTGAGTTTCTGATTGCAGTGACAGTGACAGTTGGGTAAAAATAAAAACTGCAAATGTCCTCCAAAGACAAAGACAAAAAACACTAACGGCTAGATAGCATTAGCATGTATATGTTGTTCAAATTGACATATGGTGGTGGGCTGCTTCATCCATTATATATTGCATGGATGGGTTTCTATCTTTGTAAACCAGCGTGGGTGTCATGTGTGTCCTATGTAGTTGGAAAAAGCTATTACTATTAGTCATTGTGTGGCATATCATGGAATGCTGCCTATTTTTGAGCAGTTTGTGTGAGTCTACAATTTTGGTTGGAGCTTGGAACAAACATCACTCTTGAAAACAATAGTGCTGGTATCCCCCATCACAATTACAGATAAGTTTGGAATTTATCTGGCGAAAGAGAAAGCCCTCAGTGTCAGTGTTTGTGTTTCCTACACCAAGAAAGAATGCTATGCATTTTGACAGTGTACATAATTACATTTGCACCAGACAAACAATCTTGGTACTTTAGAAACCAATTTGATGGATATATATATATAATATAATGTGTTGATATCATACCAATAGCTATAGCTATGGTATGAAGCTGTCTTTGTCTTCACCAATTACAATTACAGTTTTGTAATTTTAAAAAGATTACACCTATGTGCACAAATCGTTTGAGAGTGATACAGATCTGAGTCACTTCTGAATTCTACTATTAAGATCTATTGGATATGATGGCTATGCAAATCAATGCTACACAGAACTGCATTTGAAAGCACAATGAATATAAGCATCAACATCAAATGTGATCAATCATCAATCAATGTGGGTGTTGATATAGGCCGTGTCAGGTTCCAAAAAGATTTTGAAAATGTAGAAGGATTCTGTATATTGGGTGCTGTACTTTCTTTGGAAACTCCAGATGCTGCTTTTGTCTATCTTGTCTTGCACTACTAGATCTTGCCGTGCTAGTAAAACCAATGCAAATCTGTTCAATTTTGGACTGAGTGCTCTTCTTCTTTAAAAACTGAACAGGATGATTTCTAGCCTTTCCTTGTGCCTTTTGCACTCTAGGTAGACTCTTGATGCAAGATTGCCTGAATCAATCCAGTTTCGAGTTCAACATCATTGCATTGTTACATCACTGCTTAATCTCCCAAGTCAGACCTTAGATAGAACAGTAGAGTAGATGATATTCCAATTGTTCACGAATAGTGGTCACGAATCTTCACGAATAGTCACGAATCTTCACGAATAGTCACGAATCCTCACGCAAAAAGCGAACCAATGCACACTAACATTATCTCGCATTAAAAAGCGCTTTTTTTTTTAAGAATGGAGGAGTATTGAAGGACGTACCAACTGGCGCTTTTT
>JALLAR010000136.1:0-21894 GCA_036939335.1 Conticribra guillardii
ACTTTTTTCGTGCACAAGGTGAAATCATGGAAAAAACAGAGTTCCTAGTGGTTATCATGCAGGTCCCATGAAAAAATAAGGGACCAATCCATGATTCAGGCAGATATTGTCTTCCCACAAGGTATGTGCTGGTGTGGGAACCTTTGAAGTGGTGTATTTACATTGAGTGTTCGTTCGCTGTGTCAACATTTTCCATGGCTCAACATCTGAAAAGGAAAAATGACCAATATAGTAATTCAACTACGCTCTGCAGTGGTTGTTACTTTCTGATATTGGGGGAAAAGTTAAAGAATTCAACATTTATATATTTACGATCGGGGTAGTAACCAAAAAAATATGGTCATTGAACATCGATTCTGGTGTTTATGGTTTAAATACTGATTTTGCAATATTTGAAACTGCAGGGGAAGAAATTATTTTCGATAAGTAAAAAGTAATTTATGAGTACCGGGCATTTGTTTTGAGTTTGCACAACAATATGAAGTATTCTGATACGTGAAGTTGTGTATGTATGAGTAGGTAGTACCGGGAATTAATTCTGTTTTCTCTGTCAACGAACAAATGTGGTGTGTGGCAATATATTTTACAAAATTTCAGAATGTCTGGTACACTCCATTTCAGTATGTGAGTGTTAAAGACAGACGCAAGAGATTTTTTCTGTCGCGAGCCAAGGGAAATAAATTATCTATCTACGTTGAATAATAATATATCTATTAATTCCTATGCATATTATTTGATTAAACTTTATTTTTATCTCAAGAGAGCAGTACTACAATCTACAATACTCCATCGTGTGCTGGATGGCTGGCTCTCGCTCTCAAGACTCAAGAGCTCCAGAGAGAAAGAGAAAGTTTCTATCGAGCAAGAGCAGGTCGGGCGCGAGATGTTGTATCTACCATGTGATAAGCATTATTGTTATCCCAAACTTTCAATCAATTAAGCATTTTTTTGTCTATCATCTTCTCTGCGCAGATTACTAGTAGTGTAGTAGTAGTATTGTGTTGTAGTAAAATAATACAAAATAAGAACCATTTTCATCTTGTGCAAAAAAATTATGCCACACGGCTCTCACTCGCCTCAACAAAAAAGAATAATAATAAAATCAAAGAACAATAATAATAGTAATCATGCACCTCCGCTAACACATTGGCGCCACTTCCTTGTGAGCATGTTCCACTTCATCATCACTTAAGCATTCCCCTTCCTTGTAAATAATTATTTTTGGGTCTGGATTTTCCTCATAGCACTCAACAATCTGTCCATATAGATCATATCCCTTCTCCCACGACTCCCATAACTCTTCATCTTGATCATCTTTGTGTTTTGAAATGCCAAATCCTTCATTCATTGCAAGAACATTAAATCTATTGTTACCCCTCTCCAAGACAAAGTTCATTTTATCTGGATGAGCCGTCACCACTGGCTGCTCTTCTTGGTCCACATCTATCCACTTCAACCCCCCATACTTGTTCACCAACCTTGCTTCCAAAACTGTGTCACTGGACTTCGTCATCTTAGCATTTTCCCACTTCTCACACCATGCACGGAAAATTCTAACTGCTCCAGATGATGCGCCATCGTCTGGCTGTGTTCCTGTGACACGAGCAGGTGCAAGAGGAAAACAATGTTTGGTTAGTTTGAGTGTGTGGAAATCCCTCTCTTCCCACAGTGTACCTGCTTTCTGGGACAGAACGTGCTCTCTGAGCCATGTAGTTACCTGCAATTGTTGCCTGCTTCTTAGTGTTTTCATTGCTTAGGGTATAACGTCCTTTTTTGGTTGCCTTCACTGCCTTCCAACTCCTCTCAGCATTACCAATACCACCAATTTTTGAAGTGACACGGCATGCTAGTTTCCCAAGAATCTTTGTCCCAGTAGAGTATCTATTATGCCATTCATGAGCAACGGTGGTGCTATTTGATGCAGTTATCCAAATGTAGTTCTTCTGTAGATGTCTCCACTTCTGGTTGTGAATTGATCCCACTCATCATGAAAGGAATCAATCAATGAACCTGACAAGACGTCACGCGCTTCACCCACCACATGGACCGGAACAAACAATTTAATAATGAGACGTTCACAAGCATTTTTATCTTTGGGATCTGGATTAGCAAGATGATATGCCATGATAACTGGATCTGGACTTAAAATATAACCAGCGCATGCATAGTAGTCATGAAGAAGCTTCACTTTGCGCTTGTTCCATGCAGCCCGAATCATATCACACAGGAGTACAGGGGCATTTTCCTCAGTTTGCTCCTCATCAGATTCTACACCAATTCATCATCATAGACACCACTCTCGAGAGACTCATCATCATCACCATCATCATTGTCTTCCAACTTTGAAATGGCTGTTTCATTTGGCTCATCAAAAATAGAAGGGTTAGCAGAAAGCATAAGCAAATCAGGGTTCATAATATTTCTGACATAAGGTGTACAAAACTTGTACCATTTAGCAGATAGATCTCCCACATACTGATCGATCAGCCATGAGACCCATTTGAATGGTGTAATACTTTAACTTGTCCATTACAGCCGTCTTCATGTCACAGAGATGCAGTAGACAAATGGGTGCATAGAAACACCTGCAGAGAGCCTCCACCAATTCCCAAAAGGTGTCCAACTTGATGATGAATGCCACATCCTTGTGTAACTTGAGGTCAAGGAATTGCTTAGAGTTCAAAACTTCCTGCATCACCTCTTTCAGATGGAGAAGACACAACAAAGAGAGTTGTGCGCCACCCATCCTACACTCAGAGGGTTTGATGAAGCCAACATACTTACTGAAATGTTTCTTGGAACACACTTCAAACATGCATGTTGTTGCATGCCTTGTGCCACCAAAAATGTTTCTTAGCTAACACAAGTCAATATGAATGGAAAAAGGAAGGAATGAAATGAGTAACATGAAACAGAAAATAATAAAAACAAAAGCAGTCACTCACTTTCAAATGAAATGTGATGAGCGATTTGAATTGATCCATCTTGAAAATATCATCAAATACCAAAGAAACCACATGCTCCCCCCATGAAGAACAAAACATCTAGGATAATGCATGGAAATAATGATGCTAGCCTTCTGCACACAATAAAGGAGATCAATGAGGCACTTGTTGGGATCCAACTTCTTCATGTGAGGGAGAATTAGCCATGCAACATAGGCTGCATCTTTCTTCCCACCTCTAGACATGTGACCGGAGCAATCAACAATGTCCAGCACTGCAGCAGCGTTATGAATCCCGAAGCACAAAATATTCATCTTCGGGTTCCGTTGGATGGTAGCGCCATCTCCATAAATGGCAAGCCCAAACTTATCTTCACCTTTACTCAAATCAGCGTGAAATGTGCCCATTACATGCTGGTAATTGGCTTCCAAAAGGGGACCTCCAACAGCACGCCCATTGGGTGGTGTATAATTCGTGCCAACATGACATGCCTGGCTGAGTACATGTTTGAATTTTGCATCTTCAGCAAGGTTGAATGGAAGATTATTGGAGTGAATCCAATCAGCAATGGCAACGTCTAATAATTTCTGGAATATAGAGAGATATCAATTCAAAATTATCAGAACAGTCATTCATGAAAAAGAAATGACAGACAGAATAAGTGTTACCGTCAATTGAGGATTTCTCATATTCGGCCCCAACTTAAGTTGATGACGCCCATGGGGGATTCTTTGTTGCTTTGAGGATAGAGAGGAAGTCGTAGCAGAGGTGATAGATGTTGCAGAAGATGGGAGATTTCTTGGCTGTGGTGCCGTTGTAAGATCACAGAAGTCAGTCATGTTGTGCTGTATGGTCTTCTTCTTTTTATTTGGGATGTATTTTTTATTTGGGACGGCACGTGTAATTTCATTTTGGGAATCAGATATGCGTTGACCCATCTCTGTCTTCTGAGACAACAATCACCCAGTTTTCTCGTAATGCCTGATCTTCAAATCATCGTACTGCTTTTGATAAACAGCATCAATGTTGCCATTGTATACCCTGATATTCTTGCCCTTTGTCTTTGTCAGATGATAAAGGCACTTCGTGGCATTATGGTCTGAAAAAATAGCGGGAGGAACACAATGAAAACACTTCCACTGACCACCCGGTAATTTCTCCACCTTGTCTGAATCCCATATAACAGACATAGAAGGGACAGCACCAACACAGTTATCGGCACCAGCATCATCTTCATCATCTATCACCTCAGCAACCACTTCGTCCTCCTCCTCCTCCTCATCTTCATACATTCCATCATTGCCAAAGTCACTGTCATGGTTGCTGCTATCGGCTTCTCCTGTAGCATCATCTTCATTTTTCAATTGACCTGTAGCACCATCATCATTGAACAATTCAGATACTAAAACTGAATCATTTGGAGGATGTTTGTTTGCGTCATTCCTCGTGCTGCGGCGTGGCGTGGCCTCTTCGTCGGCATGATGACAGTGTCCAATGAAAAAATAGACTGCGACGAAATGGTAGAAGGAGATGGATTGTTGCCAATTAATCTGATGGCAGTGGGATAGTGACTACACTGCTCCAAATAATGACAACATCAAGAGCACATGTTGAGGGGTGAGTGATGGCATGATGGTAATGGAACATGGCATCATAAATCATAATACCGTCACTTACAACTCCAGTACTACTGTGCATAACAATTAGAACAGATCCGAACTGCACACCCAACAAAAGGGTGGTGATTTTGATCAGAAGAGAGGAGGGATTGATTAGAATTACAACGCAATTGGGATTTGGTAACATGACAATCAACTAGCACAGTGACTAACTCACCTTACGGTCGGTGTGTGAGCGGGGGAAGGTAGCGTCAGTAGAATGATGAGAACGGTATGTTTTGGAACAATAACAATCAACTGACATGGCACACCAACTCACCCCCCCTATATTTATTAATAATTACTCTCGTGCACCAAATGCTGAGAGGAAACGTAGCGTGGATACAAACAATGAATGAGAATGGTATGTTTGGAACAATAACAATCAACTGACACGGCACACCAACTCACCCCCCCAATAATTATCAATTATTACTCTATTGCGATGAATGACAAACACAAGGCACAAGGTAACTCTTTGGGAGAATGGGTAAGTCATTTGAGAGAGAGCAATAGCGTTAGCAAGGTGAGTGGCACAATCAACAAAGAGCACAATAGATCAATCAATTGACTCACACAAATATTGCTCCCTTTCACACACCACAATCAACCTATCAATGGCAAATATATGAGTACTATTGGGGAGAATGGGTGGTTTGTTCGAGAGTGAGAGTATGCGACGGGATCACCAAGAATGGATCGTACGTGAGTGGCGGGGAACATGACAATCAACAAAAAGTACGACCGATCAATCAATTGACCCACGCAAATATTGCTTCCTTTTGCACACCACAATCAACCTATCAATGGCAAATACATTAGTACTGTTGGGGAGAACGGGCTGTTCGTTCGAGAGTGAGAGTAAGGGATAGCATCAGCAAGAATGGTTGGTATGTGAGTGGTGGGGAACATGACAATCAACAAACAGCACGATTGATTGATCGATCTCAACTCACCTGTAATAAATGCTCCTGTGGTCTTGTGCACGCAACAATCAACCTATCAATGACAAGATATGAATACTATCAGGGAGAATGGGTGGCTAGTTCAAGGGGGGTGGCGTTAACAAGAACGGTCGGTTCGGCGGCAGCAGCCATGAAATGATTATTTGTGCCGGTGGCTGCAATATTGTTTGTGGATAGGATTGATTTTTTGTTGGTTGCGGGGAACGTCAACGCACTTCTTCAACCATCATCACTGGTCAGAATTCTGATGCTTGACGCACGACTCAGAGATGTGGGACTCCCAGACAGGAATGAAAAACTCTGGGAAAAAACTCTGCAGGAATGAAATTTGGACGTTCCTGCAAAATCGACAGGAATTACAGGGAAAAAAAACAGCAACCAGAAATTCCTATCAGGAATAACAACTCTAGTCTTGCTCCCGCACCGTCGAAGTCAAAACCACTGTCAATGCAACCACCAACCCCATCCCTACCACCATCATTACCAACACAGTACACACCCTCGCCCCTGCCCTCTTGCACCAACTAAGGAGCTGGGCCCAGGCTGTCTACGAACCGGGGCTGATCCCTCTCTTGTGGCCTGCCACTCACTGCTTGTTTTGCCTCACTTCGCCCCCCTACCAAATTGACTCCCTCACCACTTCCCTCCATGATTCTGATCAACAAGCAGGGGAATAAGATAGTAAGTTGTTGATTTTTGTGTGTCTTTTTATTGTTTCAAAAGGAACGATTCTAACCGCAACAGCCACCATGGCCGTGCAGGGGGAACTGGCATTAATATCACCAGCCCTGCCTCTTCTCCCATATTGAAGGAATAATTGAGTAAGTTGATTATTGGGTGCATTTTTTTGTTTAGAAAATAATTATTCTAACAATATCTCTTTTCGACTGGCGGTGGATCGGCTCCCAAAAGTACCGCTTCATGTGGGGCATGGGGCAGAAGCATCGGACAACAGGGAAGAGGGCCTGGTGCAGCGCGAAGGAGGAATAGATCTGCTTCTGCTGCATTGTTTGCATCATCGTCCTTGGATGCTGTGGAGGAAGGAGGAGGTCAGCAGATTTGTTGGAACGGGAATGTCAGCGTGTGATTGGGATGATCCACTTGTTGCCGATCCGTTTGTTGCCAGGATGTTGATGAATGTGCGGATGAATTCATCGATGATCTTGATGATATTGATGAAAACAGAAATACAACAATCAACAACTTCCATGATAATAATATCATAAATATTAATTCGATTATTATCTAGTTTACATTACAATTGATCATCAGCTAGCAAATATCTTTCTAGATAGTAATACTATCATTATTTGCTCTTTATTACAGCATATTATTTTTATTATTATTTACATACATCGGTTTACGAAACCAATGCATGGTATTCGAAAAAGTTTGAACCTAATCTCAGGACAATTGGACTCCGATCAGGCACGGTATTATATCCCGTTAGAATGTCATATTAATAATAGACGTGTATTGCATGTGCATGTTGCAAAGATCAAAGTGCAATACCAATAAATTTGTACTACAATACTAATATTAACAATACTGTTGTACCGTATGATAGGGTACTATTCTTTTTTTACAACCGATAACTTTGTCCAAAATATGACCACTGGTTTGGTGGTCATATTTCCTTTTCAGATGCAACCTCCTTACCGAGAGTTGTCACAAAAAACTGATAATGCTTCATGTATGTGTATATGGGTGCAACCAAATGAAGTGAGCTCCAATACTGTTCCGAAGCTCACAACAAATTCCAATGATTTATATTTATGTGTGGGGGGACCAAAATTTGATGATGACATTTCATGTGGCATGGGAGGAAAATGAACATTTCAAACTTTTTTCGTGCACAAGGTGAAATCATGGAAAAAACAGAGTTCCTAGTGGTTATCATGCAGGTCCCATGAAAAAATAAGGGACCAATCCATGGTTCAGGCAGATATTGTCTTCCCAAAAGGTATGTACAGGTATGGGAACCTTTGAAGTGGTGTATTTACATTGAGTGTTCACCCTGTGTCAACTTTTTCCATGGCTCAACCTCCTTTCTGAGTTTTGCCCCAAGAACTGAAAAACAGCATCATTTTAGTCAGCTTTTCTTTGCAGTACCACTAGGCTGAACAAAGAGATACCATTGTGTTTTAAGGCAAAAAATACACACCCATCCAGTATTTCTTTTTGCCAGTCTCAGCCATCACAGCACACTCAACAAGGATTTTTTATGCCCACTCACACCCACACTCAGCAAGTAGAACTTTCTATTAGCCTCCACCAGTACATCACACCTAGCAAGGATTGTTTTCATATCATGCCAACCCACACCCCCCAGTAATAGTAAGGATTCCTTTCCACTGAACATCACACATAACAAGGGCTACTTTCATATGCCAACCCACAACCAGCAAGTATCTCTTTCTGCCAGCCTCAGCCAGCATAGCACACTTAAAAGTGATGTTTCTAAATGCCAAACCCACACCCAGCTCACACCCAGCAATTATTTATTTCCATTTCCCCACCAGCCTCAGTCAGCATGCCATTTTGTTATGCTAACCCACACCTCCAGCAACAGCAAGTATTTATTTCCACTTCCACCAACCTCAGTCAGCATGTCAATTTTTTATATGCCAACCCACTCTCACCAAGTATTTCTTTTCACTTCCACTCTTATCAAGGATTATTTTTTATGCCAACCCAGACCCAGCAAGTATTTAATCAGGGTGTTTGGTTCTAGAACAACCCTACAGTTACGTTATCGAGGCTCAAACACATTGTGTTCCTGATTCCTGATTTATCACCAGCTCACCGAGAGGAGCATTTTAAGAATCAAACAATACATCAACCCATCTAGATGACTAGGGCACATAATCAGAGTGCTTGGTGCTAGGGCATTAACACTCCATATGTTATTGAGGCCCAAACACCTGTGAACTGTGAGAACAGAGTGATTACTGTTTGAAAATCACATGCGGCAATGTTATATATTATGGGAATGTATGCAATGTTATTCATGAAAATAATATATTTTGGAATCATAATTGCTTTGTCAGAAAAGAAGGCTACTTCTACATTTGAAGCTAAAGCCTCCTATGTCACAACATACTTACATGCGCATATTCACCCCTTATTTTAGTTTCACACAGGCACACAGGCACACAGCCCAACCCAGCCCAACCCAACGCACAATTTACACAATTTCAGCACACAATTTCAGATTTCAGCACAAAAAAACACCACCAAAATTCCAGCACACAATCACATCACACAATGTCAACAATGTCAGTTGGCATTGTATTGGGCTTGTATTGGCATTTTTTTATTATCCTTGTATTATCTTGTAAGTAGGAAACTGATATTGGCATTATGATAGCCTTTTCACCCTGTGCTAGCCTTATTTGTGTGTTTACCTTGTAGCACTTGTATTGTTAGTATTGATATTGCATTGGTCTTGTGTGCTAGCCTTGTCCTTTCTAGTGATTAGTGTGTGTGTGTGTGTGTGTGTGTGTGTGTGTGTGTGTGTGTGTGTGTGTGTGTGTTAAAGTTGGTTTGGGCATTGCTAAGCATCATTGCAGCAGTTTTGTTGATCCACCAGACCCAAACAACCAGTGCAAAGATTAATTACAGCAAGCAATTATTTTCTGCCTGAAAAATAGGTCACTCCATGACAGAAATATGGCTCTCAACTTTTCAATGTCAGTGTGACATGATGTGATTGACACACCACAACAGCACTAAAGTCAAACCCATTGTAAATTGCTATACATTTTTGGAGGGCCACTAACACCTACCACTATGACCATGCACTCTCACTGCCATCTACCATGTCCACATTATCATGTGTGTGGTGTGTGTAACTCGGCTTCCAGTAGCATTGGTCTTTCCCACTTTTGATCTATCGGAAATAGGGGGGCAGTGCTCCGACGCTACCTAAGCTCTTGCTGTTGATAAGTTTTAAAAAGCTACTATTATACACTCCCTCACATAGCAGTAGCTTACCCCTTTTAATTCACTCCTCTCTACATCGTCACCAGAAACATTTTGTTCCCCATCATCAGAGCCTACCTCGGAGGCAGCGTCAGCCGCCCCCTTGCCTCCTCCAGGTCCATCTGTTGTTCCCACCACCATTGCCTCAGGCTGGTGCAGCGTAACCCCCCCCCCCTCCATACAAAAATCTGCTATCCATATGGATGAGGAGAGGGAGAGTAAACAAAAAGGGTTCACTTTTCACAGAGAAAATTTAGCGGATCTCATGGTACCTACGTACTTCACTACGATACGGGGGGCAAATGTGTCTATGATGGCGGCTAATACAGGAAGGTGGGAGTGATTTACAAAATCACATGTAAGTGTTGCAATATGCATTATATTGGCAAAACTCAACAATATCTGAAATCGGGGATGATGGGACACCAACAAGAATTGGCTGCTCTAATCAGAGATTATTGGAAAGAAAGAGATAAGCTTACACCCCCCACTTGCTCAATTAGGATTGTTGATGTCTTCAAGACAATCCACCAGGTCTGAAACCAGCTCTATCCTATCTTTGAGAGATAGACTGGATCCAAATAAATCTACTGACTTTCAGGAGTGCCCAGCTTGGCTGAAGCTGACTGCCTAGATGATGGAAATAGTGGAACCCCCAATGGCGAGGCCATGAACATTTTGCTCAATCTTTTTGATGCAAACTAAAATGTCAACACAGATGACTCAACTGCAAAAACTTTGACATCTACAATAAGAAGCTTTGCAAAAGCAAAAGATCCACTCTCCTCCGAAATGTCAGCTGATGATGACCCAACAATTCTAACTTGCAGTTCAAACAATCAACCACCAAATACTACTAAATTTGGACGGGCGTTTGGCAATATTGATGAATTGTTTCGTGCACCAACGGACAACCCCCAATCACGACCACCAATTCCAATTCTAGAAAGGTTAAAATATGCAACACAAAGCAATACACCTATTTAAACACGCAATCATAGAGAATGAAGATGGCGTGGTTAAAGGTCAATGTCAGGCTGCTGATTGGTGGCGTAAACATGTTGAATTCCAAGTTATATGTTCTGGTGCTACTATTTCTATACTGAAATCAGCTAGAACTAGAAAACACAGAATTTGTGCTTGGGAAAGAATCTTTTTACAAACAGACTTCTATGATCATAGAACGAAAGCAAAAATTATCAATATCAGAGATGAGGTGAGTGGGCAATGTACTTGTGAAACTCATTTCTACCGGTTCTGTACTGGCAGAGAGGGGGGGTCTGATGAGGCAAATAAGTAGCTGAAACATTCACCGGGTGCTAAATTGTGAAGATAAGAGGCAGTATCTTGCCTTGGAATCTGCCAAGCAATCTTTTGTGTGAGCATATCATTTACTTTAGATACATGTGTATCCTTTATTTTTTTGACACTCATCACTGAAAATGAAAAGATATGATCCAGATAAAGGCTACAAAAGTACTACAATATAGTAAGTAGTAATGCTTTTATTGTTATTCCAAACTGTCAATCAATTAAATAATTTAATAAAAAATGGGGTTGAGGAAACTTTTTTGTAGTAGTAAAATAGTGCTTATTGTTATCCCAAACTGTCAATCAAGTACCTCAACCTTTTTGTAGTAGTGAAATAGTGCTTATTGTTATCCCAAACTGTCAATCAATTAATAAATAATAATATTCGGCACAGCGAGGGTCTACGTGGGCGTAATGTTTTTTTTGCCCCCGAAAAAACCCTCAATCCAGTTTCTTGTCCTGCTTCCTAGAATGCGTGCGCACGCGTAGTAGTACCACGTACCACACATCAAACCGGCATTTCAATTCACCCACGGCGTCTTTTTGTACCCCTGTACAAAGATACAGTACTTCTACACGTACAATGAGTACAAAAAAGTGGGGCCATGGGCCGTGGAACCAGTGGAACGACATCCGCGTCTGTCATTCGCCATTCACCTCATGACTCATGAGTTTTTAACGCGAAAATTATTTTGACCCATGATCATGTTTTGCCTGCAATGATCTCATTCATTCATCCATCCTGAACCATGGCACAATCAACACCATCACCAACACCACCTCTCTACACATTCCAAAGAATCTCAACAAGAACAATGACACCACCATCAAGGCGACAATCAATTCTACTATCTCTCCTTAGTATTTTTCTCCTCGCCCACGACAATGCCTCCGCCTTTCACGTCCCGTCCTCTCACCTCGCTTACACCAAATCATCACCACGAACGCAGTCATCACCATCGCCATCATTACGAAGGTCGTCATCAACATCAATACCACTAGTACTAGTACTCCGTTCCACCACCGAAGATCAACAAGAAATTTCCATCGAAGATCACGCCGCCCCTCTCTTCGAAATCGACCGCCGCCGCAACCTCGCCATCATTTCCCATCCCGATTCCGGAAAGACCACCATGACGGAAAAGTTGCTCTTGTATGGAGGAGCGCTTCAGCAGGCGGGGGCGGTGAGGATGAAGGGCGGTCAGAGGGGGACGGCGAGTGATTTTATGGAGATGGAGAAGGAGAGGGGGATTAGTATTAGGTGAGTTAGAGTCAGTTAGTGAGTTAGCGAGCAGTAAGTGAGTGATCTCTGTCAATTTCTTGTTTTATTGTTTGTTTAGAAAATGATTTGAAAATCGTTATCATACCATGGCTGATGATTAATGCACATTATGGAATTACCGTCTGATTTACACTGTGAATTTCACTTTGTATTAGTTGAGGATATTTCTGCGGCTTGAATGAGGCTTTTATATTTTGGTTTTCATAATATTTTNCGGCTTGAATGAGGCTTTTATATTTTTGTTTTCATAATATTTTCTTGTTTCATCAATATTTGTTTGATTTGTTTTTAGAAATGGTTTCATGGGCAATGAAAATCGTTATCATGGCTGATGATTAATGCACATTATGGAATTACCGTCTGATGTACATTGTGATTTTCACTTTGTATTAGTTGAGGATATTTCTGCGGCTTGAATGAGGCTTTTTATTGTTTTATGTTATCAATTCAATTTCTTGTCATTTGGCTGATGGTTGGACTGAACTCAATGTATGATAAAATTTGTCCTGATTATATACCGTGACTCACTTGTTCCTTCTGCTATTTCAAAACTACCATCATAGTGCCACGGTCATGTCCTTTGACTACAACAAGTTACACGTCAACATCCTAGACACACCTGGCCACGCTGACTTCTCCGAAGATACATACCGTGCTCTGGCCGCAGCAGACAATGCCGTCATGCTCCTTGATGCTGCCAAGGGTCTTGAACCCCAAACACGAAAACTATTCGAGGTGTGCCGTATGCGTGGACTGCCAATGTTTACATTCTGCAACAAAATGGATCGGCCGGCCT
Organism: Conticribra guillardii; assembly: GCA_036939335.1. Classification (NCBI taxonomy): domain Eukaryota; phylum Bacillariophyta; class Thalassiosirophyceae; order Thalassiosirales; family Thalassiosiraceae; genus Conticribra; species Conticribra guillardii. Next base: position 12,942 of record JALLAR010000136.1, read on the forward strand.
TGAGTCCATACGATATCATGGATCAGATTGAACAAGAGTTCGGATTGGAAACATATCCCATTTTGTGGCCCATTGGAGATGGAGATCGATTCAAAGGTGTTTTGGATCGTGTAGAAAATGTGGTTCATTTGTTTGATAAATCTGCAATTCGCGGAGGAAAGGCTGATGTAAAGCAAGTTCCAATGAGTGATACTGAAACGTTAAAAGCAGTAATTGATGATGAGGAACTGTTTAATAAGTTATTGGAAGATCAGGAACTTTTGGAAGAATTAATAAGTCCATTGGATATGGATCGAGTAATGCAGGGGGAACAGAGTCCGTTGTTTTTTGGTAGTGCCATGAGTAACTTTGGTGTGCAACTATTTTTGGATAAGGTGAGCGTGACAAAGTTCAATGGTTAGTATGCTCGTCTGATTTTATCTTTTCTTTCATAGTTACTAACTTTCCAGTATTTTCCTTAACATTGGATTCACTGATGATAGTTTTGTGCCATGGGGACGAAGCCGAGTCCGAGATTTGCATTGATAAAAGACGACGGGCCCAAGGGAAAGAAGGCAGCCAAAGGTGATTCTACCAATGTCGAAGAGGAACCCAATGAGTTAGTGTCCCCAGATTTTGAAGAATTCACTGGATTTGTATTTAAAACTCAAGCCAATCTTGATCCCAAACACCGTGATCGATTGGCCTACATTCGCATTGTCTCTGGATCATACCAGAAGGGAATGAAAGTAGGCCATTCTCGCTCCAAACATGGTAAAAAGTACAACTTGGGACAGGCCCTGACATTGTTTGGATCAGATCGAGAATCAATCGATGTTGCCTACCCTGGAGATGGTAAGCAATTCATTTACATTGCTCGTAATTTTTGATGTTAAATTGTCATACAGGCAAAGTGTGATCTGGGCACTCACTATACTCTTGCACTTTCTCCTCAATACAAAAAAAGTCATTGGAATCAATAATCCAGGAAACTGGGCCATTGGTGATACTTTGTACACGGGAAATGCTAAAGTTGCTTTCCCCGGAATTCCAAGCTTCTCACCTGAAAAATTTGGCTACATCCGAAATCCTAACCCAAGTAAGTTTCTCGCACATCAAATACAATTATTTTCACTGAACTCAAATACTGATCGGATTCTCTGCTTTTTCAAAATCTACAAGGTTCTTACAAATCATTCCAGAAAGGGATCGACCAACTATTAGCTGAGGGAGCTATTCAAGCCCTCCGACAGCGCAATGATGACGGTGGTGGACCTCTCATCCTCGCCGCTGTCGGACAACTGCAATTCGAGGTTGTGCAGGCCCGTCTCAAATCTGAGTATGGAGTTGATAGTGATCTTGAGCCCATTGCATACACTTTAGCAAGATGGGCAGATGGAGGATGGGACGCAGTTGACAAAGCTGATAAGGATGGAAAATTGTTCGGCATTATGATTGTTCAAGATATTTACAAACGGCCAGTATTATTGTTTAGAAATGATTGGAAAGCGGCAGGTGTGGCAGATGAGGAAAAGTATCTTGATTTGAAACCGTGGTCAAAGCCTCCACTTCTTGACTAGTTTGTGGCATGTCTTGGGTTTAGATAGCTGTGAATATGTGATAGAAAGGTTTTTATGTCTACACTTTTTCAAAGAACAACAGGCATCAGTACTAGAGTATGTAGTTGGACCAATGGTAAGCCTCAACAGTAACCTTTGATAAAAGAGCTGAAGTAATAGTTAAACAACTAACTTGTCGCAGACATGTTGGCGATAACGATAACACTTCAAAGTAGACCAAATGCATCTCCGCGGAAATAATAGTTGCTGGGAGATAGTATAGAAGATGAAGAGGAACTGAAAGCGCATAAATATTCGTATTGCAACTAGACAATCTACAGCTTGAGAAAAAGGCGATTAGCGATGCATCGCACGTTATACCTGTTGAAACAATAACTGAGGAGAGGGTACGCACAAATGATGGGGGGAATATAGTTTTCGCGCAGAGTCCTGCATTACGCCGATCGGGGGTCCATGGCTCTCGTAATTGTTGAAATAATCGTTGAGGTGATGATAGTATGGGCTTTGTGGGAGAGTATTATTTTTAGACTCTTTGCCTGCTCTATACAATTCCGAGAATTTGAGTGGTGTAGGCATCTGTGGCACCCGAAAAGCGAGCATTGTCGTATGCGTTGACCTTGACGAGTCTACTCGGAGAAGTGCTTGGGATGGGCGTGGGGTGGGAGGAATGACCAGCTCTTTCTTTTTTGATGTTCTGACCAATGGCGAAAATGGAATCATGCAAGTTTCACCAATACACTTAACATTGGTAAAGCCCGGAAGTAAGTTGACAAATTTTCTATTTGTCACTAGTAGTGTGGGGCTTGATTCCGGTGGAGAATCTTTTCTTTCTGAAGAAAATTCAACCGATTCCAGAGTCTCACTGTTGGTATTGCCACACTTGATCTCAACTGGCGCTCTGCTCTTCTCATTCTTCGACGCACGACAATTCGGCTTTGCCTTGCCTTTTTTCGTTGATTTGCCTTTATCTTCCTGCCATGATATGCTTCTAACTCTAACTTTGGAGTACCAGCGGTTTTTGATATCGCTTTCAGATCTCGCAGGAATTTCCGCCGCAATTTTTGACCACTCATTGCCAAGGGCTGCTTGAAGACACATGAGTTGTTGGTCTTCTTCCTTGGTCCAATCTGCTTTCTTGTCAGTTTTCTTCTTCATCTCAGTCACCCCAAGCCTTGTCTCACTTCTAGTTTTAGAGTACCAGCGGTTCTTGATGTCGTTGTCAGTACGCCCGGGGATTACCGCCGCAATCTTTGACCATTGATTCCCCAGAGTTGCTTGAAGTGAAACGATTTTCTGATCTTCTTTTGCACTCCAGTTTCCTTTCTTGAGATCAGGCCGAAGCTGATTGAACCATCGCTCTCGACATTGTTTGCCACTGCGTCCATCCATTTCTTTCGCGAGACTCAACCACCGAAAGGCGCCAGAACCTTCAAATTGCGATACAAGTTTCTTCAGTTTTTTGTCTTCGCCCACAGTCCATGCCACTTTCTTCCACTTTTTCGCTTTTGCGCTTTTTTTTGAGGCAGGCGGATTCTTTCGTGTCTTCATCTTCGATCAATAAAACGAGCTTGATCCGTGTAACGACTGGGATAAAAACGCGCACAAGACGTGGATTCTACTGTGAGTCGATGAACATCTTCGTGCGTAGGAAATTCTGCCGATCAATACAAATAACGATTGCGTCATGGTAGCAACAAACACCATTTCCATATTTACCTTCTACGGGTGTCTAAACTGATTTGCTGTGATAGGGCCGACGCGATTGGCTGGGTGCGGCGGCGGCGGCGTTCGAAAAAGAATCTGTCATTTGCATCCCTGCTATTTTGGCCGATGCTTCAAGTAGATACTATAGGCGAATCCTGCCCGCTCGCTGCGCCGTACGTGTATTTACACGTAGGAATAGTACATCTTTGTATTTCCCCAACGATCTTCGAGCGAGCGCCTGTCGCACACGACAAACACTGCATCAACGTCTCAACGATTCAAACACATAAAATACGTTACTAAATAATAGGAGAGGAACGAAAGAAACGAAAACCATTTCCCATCAAACCAAAACTGAATCATCATGGCGAAAACCGACAATCGTGAAGAGACAAAAAGGGCGGTCAAACAAACATGGACTAGTATGGTGTGTGTAGTTTCATTCACGTTTGTTAGAAATGTCGCCAGACTCGCGAAGTCTAACCGTTTTGTGCACCTCCAAATTCTCGTTTATATTGGCAACAGGAAGACTGTAGGCTGCGGAATATCGTTTCACACGTGCCAAGTGACTGCCAAGTGAAATGGGCAAAAATCGCGACACAGATCGGAACATACCGCTCAGGAAAGCAGTGTCGCGAGCGCTGGCACAATCACTTGAAACCCGATCTCAAGAAAGGGAAATGGACGGAAGAGGAAGACCGGATTATTGACTCTCTCCAAAAGAAGCTTGGAAATCAATGGCGCAAGATTTCGGATCAGCTCCCTGGTCGGACCGATAATGACATAAAAAATAGATGGCACTCTTCCATGCGAGCACTCCAGCGACAAACTTTGAAGGACTCTGGAGAAAATTCCGAAGCGAAACCCAAGGCACGTTGTAAAAGAAACGCTAGATACAAAGGAAGTCATAAACATGCAATCGCCGCAGGTCATAACACACCAATTAAAAACAACGAGGCAGATTCCATGACGCAACTAAAGAATGCTGCATTGTCCTTGTCCGCCCTAAAAAGTGCCCATCCCACTTTTTATGACACCGAATTATGCAACATGGAGAATCATCCACCCCTACCAGCTTTGAATCAGGCACCCGCTAACACGAGCACCAACATTGCTCAGTCTTTTGCCTCCGCAGAAGAAGCCAAAATTCAATCGAAAGGGCAAGTCAAAGCCGTCGAAATTTTCTCCCCATCCTATTTGTCGTTTCAAGTCAACTCGTGGAATAACGTCACACCTTGTTCAACTATTGCATTGTCTGGTCTTCCACTATGCAATTCAGGGCCATTCTTCAAAAGCACACCAGTCACTGAAGGCAATACTACCATCCTTCCTCGTCACAATTTCAATGTAGTGATGAAACGCGAATCGCCTTTAATCAAGGAAGAGCAAGACGACACTCAGTGGGCTTCATGCGAACAATACCCTCCCGAAGACAATACCGCCACCAATACTCATCGCAACATAAATGTAGTGATGAAACGTGAATCGCCTTTAATCGAGGAAGAGCAAGACAGTACTTTGTGGTCTGCATACGGAACTTTCCCTCCCGAAGACAATACTGCTACCCGTCCTAATCAAGTTGCCAATGTAGTGATGAAGCGCGAATTTCCATTGATCAAGGAAGAGCAAGACAACACTTTGTGGGCCGCACTTGAGCCTTACACTCCCCAAGACAATACTGCTACCCATCCTCATAAAGAGGCCACATTAATGATGAAGTGTGAATCGCCATTGATCAAGGAAGAGCAAGACAACACTTTGTGGTCCGCACTTGAATCTTACCCTCCCGAAAATACAACCCAACCTCATCAAGATGTCAATATAGCGATGGAGCGCGAATCTTCAATCCAGGAAATACAAGACAGCAATTTGTGGTCTATGTATGCATCTTACTCTCCTGATGCTGACAAGTATGCAGTTTGAGTTCGGTCAGCTATTGAACAACCGTAAGAGGTAATAGACCCCAATGTTTCTGGCTCCAACCACTCCATCGTATTTCTGAATAAAAAAGCTTACATCATCAACTAAAGTCTTTTTCTCAGTGTGCTGTACAAACGCGACTGTCCGATGCCACGAGTGCAAGAACGACGAGGCTATTTTTCTGCGCCTCTTCTCTTACATGAATTCGTGTTGTATTCGCACCATTATCAACCCCTCTTAAAAAGGAGGAGTCGATAGTTTGATCATTCCAGAACTTACTATGTTCATAGATTACTAAAAGAAGTTTTTTTCACAAACCATATCGCCTTTTTTTCAATACTGCCGATTATCCCACTTGGTTTTGATTCATAATATGATCAGGATTGCAAGCGGACATATTCGATCCACCGTACAGAGCACCCTTGATCCACTCACCCTCAGCGACCAGCACAACATCATATTTCATTACGCCCGTACCGCTGGGGAGTTTGTCTTTGTCGACAGTTCCCGTATAAGACCCAGGCATCTCAAAATTATCTATCCATTCCATTCCATAGACGTGACAGCCTTCATCACGACTTTTCTTTCCCGTCCAAGAAGTAAACACACTCAGTATTCTATCCCACAGCATCGCTACATTGACATCATGTGCACAAAGTACCCATTTCCCTTCGCAGAAAATGCCATTTTCGTACTTCATTTTGCCGCTGCCATGAGGTCGTCCATCTTCATCGACTTCACCTGAGTAGAGACCGAAGTCGCCAAATTGTTCATCTGTATAAGGCATGCTGATTACTTGACGACAGTGACTTCTACCGTTGAGCAACTTGCATTGTCTTTCAGTAGGAAAATATGAGGCATATTTGATGTTGATATCAACGTCGCATTCAAATTCATTATTGGCTTCATTAGTCTTTAAATCAAGATGTCTTCGACAGTTGGAATTTGGTACTAATGAAGGTTCTCCTCTTGTTTCATCGTTATATGGCATCTGAGTGCTTTTTCGGGACGACCGTGTTCCATCGCTACAAAGCCAGGTGGCATTCATACCTTTTAGAGACGGTTTGCAAGAAATTTGCTCGAGCTTACGCCTAGGAGGTGGCGGGGGTATCGGTTTTCTTCGATCGCGGCTTACCTTCAGCAAATCATTACTTTTATAGCTGGCCATACGAGAAATATTGGAGTGCAAAGAGAGTGGCAAGTCATGAGATTTGCTTGATGCAGACGCTTTTGACTCAGTGGCGTGAGAAAGTGAAGAGTGCGATGATTCAACTGATATTGGCTTGATACAGGATCTAATTCTATTCGCATCAAATGAATCAATTGATGAAATTGATTTAGAACAAGATATCAACGAAGATTGTGACGGAGAACGCTGGATTGATTCATTGCTTTTGGGCGTGTGTGGTTCTTGGTGACATTCACCCAATAGCCGAGATCTACGAGACGGGGTTCTAGATCTGCTAGCATGATTAGATGTTAGCGATTCTGGACCAACTAAAAACGAGAGTAGTGAAGTGAAAATCATATTAACATTTCATAACAGAATCAAAAAGAATAGAAGAAAGCTGAACAATATCAATAATGCGTTTTCCAAAGGAATATCATCTTTTACTGATAAATGATATCAATTCATCCAAACGAGCTCACCTGTTTTTGGCTTTCTAGGAGGACTGCCAATCGAAGGATCTGGCGAACTCAAATAATCCTCATGGATGTAATCAGATGCAAACATTAGCAAATTTAGTTGAGACTCCAATTGTTTAATGCAACTGGTTTTTATTTGAGCAGAAGAAGAAGATGATCCCTCCTCATTGCGACTTCTTCCTCGTATACTGAACACTTCTAGTGGCACTTTTTTCACGTTCAATTCCCAATTGTTTGTGTTGCTGCAATTGTCCCCATTGTCAATGCTCGTCGTGGTTATACTACTCTTGGTACTCTTAGTGTAGATGGAAAATTCATGATAATGCTTTTTCGCCATTTTGGTTTCACATTCACTTGATTTGCATTTAACTTTTGCGATGTACGCTTGTTTGATTATATCAACACTTTTCTTTGATTGCAATGCAGATTGGTTCGATAATGTTCTGCTCGATTTGACGCTGCATTGTGGAAGTTGTTTGTATCTTGAGTTTGGTTCCTTCCCACAGGGCTTTCTTTTCCGTTGAGAGACTTGCGACAAAAGATGAATCATGTTGTCTTCATTGTAATGTTTTATGCGCCTTTGACATTTAGCGCTGCCTCCTTTGGATATCCTCTCGACACTTTTTGATGAGGAACGAGGAGAGCTCCATTCTGGGGATCTTGTTTCAGGCATCACATTTTGATGACGACGAGATACCTTGCATTTTAACATGAGATAATTGTAGTCACCTGAAGTGTTTGACCTCATTGATTTATTTTGAGAGATATTTGGCACTGGAGATGTAGGTTCTTTTGCTTGTTCTTGAGCTTGAGAAGAATTGTGAGAATTTCTTCTTTTTCGTCGTGCCTTTTCATTGTTCCCGTCCAACGTACATCCATCGGGGTGCTGTGTAAAGGGCATGGTAGACCATTTAAGTAATGCCGGTCCGATATAGACCGAATCGAAAATGGGATGTTGCTGTTCAGATTGTAAATCGTCGGAAGAAGGGAATTCAACGAATTTATTCTTGTGATCTTGTCTAGGGGCATGATGATTCCCAGCCAGAAAAATTGAGGGCCAATATAAATATTGCAAAGAAGTCAATCCCAAACGATTGAGGAAGGGGTCGTTTTTATCATCCAGCTTTCCATTTCACAATGATTCCACCTTCCATCCACCCATCCCTACACAAAATCATGCTTATTGCCAATTGTGTGACTTCTTGATAAAAAATAAAAAAGGACATTAAAGCCATTGGTTGGACTGGCAGCTTGAGGGTGGGGGACACAGGGAGGAAGCAGAGTAATATTGTTCGCTGTTACAAGTGCAATATTAATCTTTGCTTGAATTGTTTCAATGAATTTCATGGGTTTGATATGAAAACCCAAACAAACATGAATGTAAACAAATAATCTTTTAGTTTTAAGTAGATAAATATTAAATTTCGAAAGTGCTTGATTGTTCTTATCAATGTTAGATAGTATTTACTTGATCCAATGGACTGATTTTATGAGTAATAAAACAAATGGGAAGGAGCTTGGATTTTGAGTAGGCTGAGAGCAAACTGTGCATGGCCGACAGGTCGCTGCTATTGCGACACGGCAGCAATACCGCGGACGGTAGCATCAGGCCAGCGGCGGCTCGTGGCATTTTCACCTGTGGCAGAAGATGGTATCGCGTTCCAGTTGCCATGGCGCATCGTGCTGCTGCTGGTGATAGAACTTTTGCTGTTCTAATAAACATGCTATTAGGGGGATTCTTTTACTGGTTTTCCTAGATGGATCTTCTTGTTATGATAGTAAGAAGTAATGTGAGTGAGTGGGTGGGTATCTCTAGGTGGTGCTCGAATGAACTGAGAGACAAACAGAGAGATTTGTGTCGTCGTAATTGAATACCATAGTAGTGGGGGGCGGGGGCAGTAAGCAGTAGGGGCGACTTGTGATAGTCAACTACTACGAACGAGAACCGTCCAGTAGATATCCATTGTTTTGTTGTGTTGTATGGTACTACAAGTAGTGATAAACTACTTGTGTGAAGTTCGTCCACTTGTGTGAAGTAAGCGTCATTGCGTAGAAAAATGTACCTGCTCCTGCTCAATGTAGGAATTAATCAAACAGTATCGCTTTGAAAAGTGATACTGTTT
>JALLAR010000137.1:0-43176 GCA_036939335.1 Conticribra guillardii
TTATGAGGAGTGTCATGAGTCACTTAGGGTGACTCGTGACTCACTCCATCTGATACAGTCTAGATAGTGCCTGTAGATACTACTACCATGTCGTAGAGTTCTTTGATCAAAGAAAAACTCTCCAGTGAACAAGTTCAGGGCGGCATAAACGCATCATCACACAAGGATATTCACCATACTTGTGGATCGGAAACAACTCTTTTGACAGAAGGAGCAATAAATACATCGCCGTGGTACTCTAGCAACATCACCCATCATCATCCTCAGACACAGATGGAGCAAATTGGCGAGGGGACAAACCTTCATGGTCGCCATGGTAATAGGGGCAGTACTATCAGTCATATGAAGCAGTTGCTCATGTTTCTTGTAATCTCCGTGTTTTTTTATGGTGTGGGACAACACAGTTCAGTAACTCACAATTTTTCAACCAATCAAGAACCCGTCAGTGACTACCCCCAGGATGTGGTAAAATCATTGCAAAATCGTATCGAGCCATTGCAAGCTAGTTCAAGCTCAGAACAAGCAGTGCCTTGTGCAAGCGACTAGAAGCAAAGCAAGATGGGCGAAACAGAGCATGATGCCCATACTCGGCAATGGGATAATTGGCCAGCCGTGGCTCATGAAGAATCTGGACACCCCCTCGTGGCAAAAGGCGACTCCTTCTTCGATCATGCTCGTGCGCTCTATTTTCACAAAGATGAAAACGGAAAAACTCTCATGGACGAGTTTCTCGAAATTTACAAGAACCGCCCTGACCCGATAAACATGTGCGGGATTCGTATTAATCATGCCATGGCTTTATTTCTTGCGGTGAAACAAATAAATCCCTCGCTTGTGGTTGAATCAGGCGTGAATGCTGGGGTCTCCACATACTTTATCCGTGCGGCATCTGATACAACAAAGATTTTTGCTATTGACCCCTTGGAAAAACCGATTTGCGGTCAAAAAGAGAGATGGGTTGATTCATCTGACAAAACAACATATTACACTGGTGATAATTTTGTTGACCTTATGGATCTTGATTGGAAGGGCATGGTTTCCAAGAAAGAGATCGATCCTGAAAAAACATTGGTGTTCATTGATGATCATTTACATGCTTTTCAGAGGGTGGCTGGTGTGATGAAGTATGGAGTTCGCCATATTGTAGTTGAAGATAACTACAAACTTAACGAAGGTGAGAATGTACTACTACTCCAGATTATTCCATGAGAAAATGTGTCGTAATGTGCTCATTTGTGATAATGCGAACTTATTTTGATACTTCACTATTATTTTCATTAAGGTGCGACTCCAAAGGATAAAATCAGTACCCCAAAGCAAATGTTTTATGGCAAACAATGGACAAAAGAGGGCAACTGGTTGTTTGCTAACATCAATGCATATGCAGAGTTCCCCCCAATCGTGCCTCCAATTATGGCAAGTGCAAATACGGATGCTCGAAAACCGGCTGGTGGGTTTATGGTTGCCTCAGATAAAAACCTAGATATCGTTCATCCTATTTTGAGGCCTGACCTGAACGATGAAGACTTGGACACTTACAAAAAAATGGCAACTTTCTTGGATATCAATCCTTCTCTTGAGGACAAAGAGAGTTACATGCAATTCATGAATTACAACCAGATTTGTCATTTGGAACTGCTGCCAGTTCCGGAGACATTGCTTTATACTCACAGCATCGGGGGGTGACACAGCTGGAATCACACAGCGTTGAGGGGGGAACAAGATGATTAGTTTTATTTGAATATATACACGTTATATTCACCACTTTCTCTCAAAACGAAATAACTCAATCGCATTTGATATTCTAGTCCTAGCATTAATGTAGGTACCTATGTTGTTTTATTGGTTTATTTAGTGATCTTTTTCAATTTCTCCAGGAAAAATAAGAGCATTGGATCAATGGTCAAGGGGAATGCTGTGCGACATGTTGTTTATTTCTCGACTCTTGTGTGTTGCACAAACAATCATGACTCTGGGGCAGTCCATACTGCATGTTTACGTTCTCTAACGTTCTCATCACGAGAACTGTGTAAGAAACCAAGTTATAAAAGACTTGATATTCATAGCTAAGATGATTAATAAATTTATAAACGAGCTGAAGTCATTGCCACTTATCCAAACATTCAACTCTTCACAGTCCAATGATAAACCTGGCAGCCCTTTCAGTTGTTCCAGGCAGGCTTGCGAGAACGTTACTGCCTTCGCATGAAGACTTTTGCGAGCAAGCATGCCAAACTGTTCTGTTCTATCTGACAGGCTGCGCACGAAGTCTACTATACGTGACCAATCAGTGCAATCCATCTGCACATTCCATACACTTATCTATTGCTTGTGAGTCGATTCAACTGCATCACAGCCTCATTGTACTGATTTGTTAAAAACAGATGGGACGAAATCTACGAATCAATATCTTGATCCGGTTTATTTAAATCTCATACAAAGATACGACACACCTTGTACTTTAAGTCCTCTAAAGGCAAGCGTTTGATCAAACAACAGACAAATCATCAGAGTTTGGAACAGAAAGAAATGGACAATACTAAGCATAATGAACTTCTATAACTCACCAATCTTGTTACACAACAACGGAGGGGAAAATTCAGAATGTAGTTAGAGACAAATGAATAATTATTGGGAAAAGTCTCATATGACTTTCGTGAGTTGACAACAGGTGGCAGATAGCACACTTACCTCTTCGAAAAAGTCAAGGCAGTCTTCTCAGAAATAATACAATTGAAGCGAACCAAAGAAATAACAAGTTGGCACCAATAACATACATACCATACAGAAGAAACTATCACCATGGGACATAAACTTACTGAACTCGGTCTTAATTGTCTTGACCTGTCGTTTGAGTGACTCATTTTCGTCTGCTAACTTTTTGCACTTTTCAATGTATTCCTGTTCTGATGCTATCGCCTGTGCGTATGGATATGTGCAATTCGTTTTAAAGATGACAAAATTCAGGCAAGCTCATGGTTCAAAATTACAGTGCGTCTCGAACTTACTGTGTACGTGCATGCTGATTCCTTTGATTCCTCTTGGCCGCTCTTCTCCATTGCCGAATCTAATTCATTCTCCAATGTATTGATCTTTTTTTCATAAATTCTAATAGTTGAAATGTTTTCGGACCTATTTTTCTTTTCCGCAGTCAGGGATTGTTCAAGAGATTTAATCTGAGCTTCTAAAGAAGAGCATACATTGCATCTTGTACTTGGGCTAGCAAGCGCTTTGGAACTCATTTTCCGATTTTTATTGTGTATGCTGTTCTCTTTGTCGAACGCCAGTTTTATCGATGCCACCTCAATACGTAGCTTTGAATTTAGAGCTGATAAGCCTGATACAGTCTTGTTAAGAACTTGTATTCGTTTTTCTAGTTCAACTGGATCAGTTGCCTGGCTGCAGTCTGTTGCTTCTTTCAATTTGTTTGCAGCGACTCGAGCTCTTTTTGATAATCTTATTTTCTCATTCTGCGCTTCGATCACTTTATTCTTAAGCTCGCGGATTTGAGTCTTCATCTTTGATATATCTTCCATAGCAGCGCACGCATTTTCTTGTGACACCTTTAAGTTTTGCTCAACACGAGAACGTGCTAGTCGAACTGCTGAAAGATTGCTCTTCATTTTGTGCATCTCTTCCTCCACCAACTGAAGATTTTGATCTTTTTCTTTCAAAATAAACGAGAACTTTTTCGATTTGGACTGTACATCCGCATTGGCTTCTTTCAGAGACTGTACTTCTGCATTGGCTTCTTCTATCTGCTGCTTGAGATCTAGAATTATTTGCTGAGAGGCTCTGCTGTCACTAGATTCTCTTTGTAGTGCTTGGGTGAGGGTTGAGATATCGGCTTTTAATAGTTGTGCCTCATTTGTCACTTCTTCCAAGCGACAGGCCAAGCCACTTTGTGCTTCTTCAGATGAAGTCAACTTCTGTTTTAGCTCCAAAATGTGTTGATCTCTGAGATTGACCTCGCTGCTTTTCAGATCTATTAATTTTGATGCATCTGCTAGCGACTTTTCTAAATCAGGTGATACCTTTCTAGAGTGTTCGGCACAGGGAATGGATATGTCAATTGTGCCAAGCGTTGAAATAGATCTATCGGCCTTCGGCTCCTTTTCCACGAGACCATTGACTCTCAATGTTAGCTGCTCCCGTCTTAAAGCACGAATGATTCTATTCTTTTCCTGAATAATATTAGTCAAGCACCTCACTTGCGCATGCTCTACACGATTCTTTTTTGTATTAGAAACAACACGATGGAGTTCTATCAAATGCGCCGAATATGTTGACATGACATCCAATCCTTGCTTTAAAGCAGATTTCAGCTGAATAATTTCTTCGTTGTAGCTGTCCGTTGCAGCAGAATTATTGATGCATTTTTGATTATCTGAATCTGCTCGTCTACTGCTTGATGACAGCAATGCAAGAATACCATCATTCTCTCGGCTTTCACTAAGCAAGCACGGCGACTCCAACTTTGCATCTTCGTTCTCTATTGTAGGATTCGGTTTGACGTCGAGGGGCTCTGCAGTTTGGCGCGTGCACTTATTGACATTTTCTTTTTCGGGGTCGATTAACAACTGCTCACTTTTTTGCTGCACTAAAAATGCGCAATGGCGAAAGTGTTTGACCTCTTTTTCACAAAAAGATAGTGCATTGTTTTGATCGATCGGTGTATCATTGTTTTTGACATCGCACATTTGGTTAAGTTGATCACCATGAACAGGTGCCGTGTCTGCCTCGTCTGGAGTTGGAGCACCACTAAATAGTTTTCTCTGCACTTGGTTATCAAGTTTTGTGGTATGTCGCTCCTTAGACCACCGTGCCAGGGTCTTTGTCACAAGAGTAAGCTCTAGTGTCGCTCTATCATGATCTTTCATCAAGCACATGAATTGTACTTCAGCAGCTGCAGGCATTGCCTGCAACTCTTCTCCTAAAACTTCCTTTGCTCGTTCCATCATGTACGGAGTCAACACGGAACCGTTGGGTTTCACAGACTCCATGGTACTTTTAATGTCGTCCCTCAATTTCTGATTTTGCATAGTCACATCGTGCAGAGTCTTCTTAAGAAGAACTATCTCATCGTCAGATGTAGTCGGGCCCTCAACCTTGGCCAAAGAGAATATTTCTCGTTCTAGCCGCTCAATTGTAACTTTGTCAACTTCTCTCTCAGATTTCAAGCTTGCCATTTCCGACTATTAATGTGAAATACAGATCAATACGATGAATAAAATCAGATGGATCTATTCAGCTACAACACATTTACTCAACTGTCCTTACCAGCAATTCCATGGACCTATCGTTTAAAGGAAGATCTATATTCCCTTGCCTTTGATTAGCAAACATCATGGTAATGTATTAGCATATATAATTCAATAGGGAGAGAATGTCACAGAACCACTTGCCTCAAGTTACTTGCAAACTCCATCACTTGAGAGATCTGATGCGAGTCCATGCCGAGGAAGCGAATTCCCTTCTCTCCTATTTCGACCGCCTTTTCCCGAAGTCGTGCCAATAGCTTCAGTCGAGAATCTTCAGAAAAGGACAGCAAAGAAATAACTATACTGTCAGATGACTGAAATGAAATTGACACCAATCTAGATATTTAAGAAAAAAAACGAACCTTCGAGTGCGTCTACTTGGCGCGACAGCTCTAAGTTTTCAGTACGAAGCTGATTTTCTTCGCATTCAAGAGCTATCTTTATTTCATCTTCGTTTACCACAAAATTTTGTTCGAGGCCAGCCTTTTCCTTCAACCAATCGCATGCTTTTAATAGGATCATGCGACGATCAGTCTCAATCCCAAGTTTGTGGTTTAACTGTTTCAAATCGTAATCCCTTCGACGAATATCAGCCTCTAACTTTCTTTGGTATCGAACAGCATCAGTCAAGCCGTGATTTTTCTCATACCATGAATTTCGCTCATTGGACCGTTCAAGCTGTTTTTGAACTTCTTCAAGCTCATCTTCTAGATCCGAGCATCTCGTTCTTAAATCATTTTGCTTCTGTATCATTCCATCAATTGTAGCTTTTGTTTCGTTCAAAGCTAGGCGTTCAGTTCGAACAGCCAAAGACATTTGTTCTTTCTCATTATGCTTGAGTTGGTGAAGTGCCTGGATTGCACTATCCAGATCACGTTCTGCCTGGTTTTTGTCACGCAAACATTTATCGTGGGCTAGATGTAGGCGTTGATTTTCCTGTCTGACTTGTAATAACTTCTTTTTATCAGAGCCATCTTCCTCGCTCTCTTTTTGGTGTTTGGTCTGTTCTTGTTTAAGCGCAGCATTAAGACGTGTGATTTCCAACGTTTTAGCTGCATCCTGGCGTTGCCAATCACTGTACGAAATTGGTTAGAGCGAGGTCGTATGTGGTGAAATATTACATCAAGATTGACACATGACAATGCAACAATGTAGATGCGGTCACATTCTTACTCTTGGTTTTGACTGTGTGATAAACGCTCGGCCTCAAGTTTGCCCTGCAGTGCTGTTTTCTCTTGCAGCAAATCAGAACTTGCCCTTGTGCTTTCATCAAGCTCTGCAAACAGAGAGTCGCACTTCGATGAAAGATCGTCACTCCGTTGCTGGAAATCACTTTTTTCTTTCACTAGAGTTTCTATTTCCCCTACGAGAATATCCTCGTTTTCCTCAATTTCAACGATGACTGCCCGAAGCCTGCAGGAAGTTATAAGCATTTTTGCGTAAACCAAACATGCGAAGAAAATACTAAGCATACACACATAAAAGATGTCGTTTACCTTTGATTTTCTAGTTCCAGTCTATATAAAATTTGGTTGTCATCTTTTTGTTGTTTTTTAGCACCCTCGGTTGATTTTGCAGCAGCAGTGAGTCTGCTTTTTTGTGTATCCAACAGTAATTTATGAGCGCTGACTTGGTCTTCCAGTTGCAGTTTCTCTCCTACTAAGCCTTCATTATCAAGGCGTAGCTGTTTTGTTTGAACCTGCAGCTCTGCGATAGTATCGTGACACTTGATTAACTCATCTCTGTGTTTGTCTATATCAGAAGCCAATGCACCATTCTCTTCCTGTATTGCCTGCACTTCGGCATGTGGGCCTCGCTCAAGTTCTGCCTCTAAGTCTTTGATATGCCTGTCTCGCTCGTCTAGAGCTTCGTATAGCTGAATGTCAGGATCCAATCGACACAGAGAAAAAAGCAAGTTGGTTATGGAGTTAGATATCGCTGAACATACTCCAAGTATTTTTCTACGCAGTTTTTACTAACATTCCTAATCTCCTCTTCAGCATCCATGCTATCGTCTGCGGAGTCCATTTTCAACAATTAGCAGATTGAATTGATCGCTTTGCCACAGAGTTTGGATTAAATCGATTATTAAAATTCACGTCGAAAAGACGATTATCAAGCGCTGGCCAGCAAGTAGCATTATTGAATTTATGCGGACGAGGATATCGTCCATGATACATTGTTTCAATGCATTGGTGAAAGATAGTTTGTTGACCGATGACTTCATTGTTATTTTTTTCTTGGGTACTAGCGTCTTTTAAAATTTAAATTCGTAGTAGTCGCTATTTCAAAGACGCGATCCGCTTGATCCACCAAGATAAAAAACTGCAGTATGAGCTCTCGAAGACGGGTTAGTCGACGCATACTCGTTACTGCAGCGATAGCTTCCTTGAGAACCGAACAAATTCATTGCTGGCAAAAGTGGGATTATTCATCATATAGCACAGCCGACTGGATAGAGCTATGGTCGATCGCAGACGGCCCCAGCGAGCGTAGAGGACATTCTTTGGTTTTATTCAACGAATCAAAAGTGATTCTTTTTGGTGGCAGAGGGAACGACGCGCACAGACCACACATTCCAAAACGTTATAATGTTGTTGAGGAGGAAGGCGTTCTCGCGTTTTCTACTTATGATGGAATGCCTTTGAGCCCAAATTACTCTTCAGACTCTCAAAAATGCCAACCGATTGAAACTTGCACACCCCTGTTAAATGCTTCTTCAGGAAATGAAGAGGCATGTTCATACTCATGGGATCATTTGCTTCATGATAATCCTACTACAAGCGAGCACACAAGAATAGAAGAGGAATGCGGGTTCGTTCCTGTAGGTGCTTGGTACAACGATGTTTGGATGTACGATACTGATTGTTTGAGGTATGCAGATCTCGCCTGTGCAAACGACGGGTGGAGGATCTTGCACCCTGGCATGATATTTGGAGGTTGCACCAATGAAAATGGCGAGCATACATGCGAAACGCCAAGCGAAAGATATGGCCATGGGGCCACCATGTTGGATGCAACGACGATGGCGGTATATGGAGGATACAGCCACGAGTGCGAAGACTACTGTGATGATTTTTGGTTGTTTGATTTGATTTCATTACAGTGGACAAAAGAGGATTCTTCCTTCAACAGCCCTGGAGAACGATGGGAGTTTAGTATGATCAGTGACTCGAACAGTAATATTTATTTATTTGGAGGGCACAGGTTGTGGCATGGATTCAGTAGCGACAACAACGTGGAAAATAGATGGCGAAGCAGGGAATTATTGACCGAAGGGGGGTACTTGGACGACCTTTGGGAGTATGGCACTACTCAAACAAACGAAGATACGAAAGATTGGACCAAATTAGAAAGAAAGCCGACGTGTGTTGATGCGCCAGGACTCACATGGGAAAGCAGAAACGACAAACACTGTGAGATACATTGGCCAAAACCAAGATCTGGACATGCTGCTGTTTACGATATAAAAAGAAATGGCATCTGGGTCCATGGTGGTTATTCAACTTATTTTCCTTATCCAACTAGCAATGATTCTGGGAGTGGTTTTGGAGTGCAAAAGTTAGGACGAAATAACGTGCCAATTCATCCAACTTATTCATTTTATCTCGAAGATTTATGGTTTTACGACATCGACGCAGGATTATGGGAAAAGAAGCGTATATGTGAGTTGAAAAATGCGAACAATCAATTAAATATCAAACAGTGTTGGGATCTGGCCTCACTTTTTTATTTCCAAAAAAACTTGCAGTTGGGCGAAAACCTCATCAGCGTATGGATCACACACTATCATTGTCTGGAGACACAATTATAATGCATGGTGGATTCGCAGACAACTATCACTTCAACGATACTTGGTATTATATTATTGAAGAGAATCGATGGTTAGAAAAAGTTGAATTCGTGCATGCAAACTACCCTGAAACATGCACCGATGATCTTTCCGTCATACTAAAAGACCCAGGGTGCATTGAACTCGGATTTCCTCATGATTTGAAGCGATCGAATGAGACAACTCTTGCTCTGCAATATCAAGAAATCTTGCCTTTTAGCGAGCAGGCTGGTTACACGCCTGATCCCAAACACCCGTTTTACTTTGGAATAGTGGATAACGCAGAGGACTTTGTTCAGCAGTTGCGCCAAAAATATTTGGAACAAGAGGTATATGACAGTGAAGGTCGCCGAGTTTGGCTTGAATCAACCGTTCCGGATGGAACACCCATCGCTCCGAATGCCGCTACTGCACCACGACAATACGCCCGAAAGAAATTTGTGAGATTCAATGAAACAACTGACTTGGAAGTATGGGAGTGGTGCATATCTGTCAAAGGAGAGCCAACACGGGGGCGAATGAACGATGGAAAGTTCGGACGAGCAACGAGTAGTGTTTTTATTCCACAACCACGGCGCCAATCGCCAGGATGGGATGGATGCAAAGACATTCAGTGGAAATATCCTCCATCACGCTCGGATCATGCAAGTGTCTTTGTTCCTAAATACAATATGATTGTTGCACATGGTGGCATTGGATACGACCCAAAGAAACCACTCCCTTCCAACCCGGTGACTGACATCTCTCCTGCCACTCGCGTTCTTGGTGACTTGTGGGTGCTGAATGTGATGAACTGCGCTCACAATTGCTCGAACCATGGAGTATGTAAGAATGGGTTTTGTCATTGCGATCCGGGATATTGGGGTATTGATTGCTCTAACTACACATGCCCCGGGTCAGTATGTCATTATGACAATGACCACGTTCAGCATTGCGCTCACTGCTGTTACGATAGCATTGGCGATCGAAAGGTCCCATGTCAGCTTATGAAAGATGAATACGAAACAATCTTTACAGGAACATCGGAAGGTATTTGCGACGGTTTTGGTACATGCCAATGTGCTCCACCTTACATTGGTGAAGATTGTAGTATCTTGGACTGCAAACACAATTGTAGTTTCAATGGGTACTGCAGCGTAGAATTTCCGGCTTCGAGATGCATGTGCAAGGATGGATACTCTGGTAAGTCACTAATTGTTATCCTCTCTTATTTGCGCGTCCTTAACTTTAGTTTTTATTTGCAAATAAATTGCAATACTTCCATCACAATGTTGGCTAAATAATAATACTGATGAAATGATGATTCTCCGTTATTTGTCCAATCTCGTCTCCACAACCAAATAAAGGGGAGTATTGTCAAAACTTGGAATGCCTCAACAATTGTTCGTATCCCAATGGAGTGTGCGACCAAGACACGGGCCAATGCAACTGCAACACTTTATTCTCTCCATATGATAAATACCAACCATGGGACACATGGCATGGAGACGATTGTAGTTATTTGCCTGCTTGGTCGGCATCGCATCGGCCAGCTGTGATGGGATCTATTGCATTGTTGATTATTATATCCTCATCCATATTTCTTGTATTGATAACATTCAACTAGACGCTCCATGATAATATTCATCGCATTTCTCTACCACTACTACCTAGCATTAATTAGCGTGGCAATATTGATGCGTTGTTGTATCTATCCGCCGTTGATAATATTTTTTTCCAAAACGTAGACAATAGAGAGATTCAAACATTATTCATCCCAGGCATCAACGCCGCCTCTTTCATCAACCCACCCCATTTCTTACTCCTCTCCTCCCTCCTTTTTTCCTTCCTCCCCCTCTCCATTTTAAAATGCGTATACGCAAAGAATGCTCCAACGGAAACGGCAATTCCCACCCCCTGCAATATCGTAATGGTCAGTCCAAATACGATGGAAGTCACTACTATGGCAAATACGCGACGGATGCAATTGAGTGCCGCATGATGTACCACAGAGATGCGTGTGAGGACATACGTGCTTGCAAGGTTGTAGGACGTGAATGCCACTCCATTCACACACGATAAAAGGAGGTAGCGGATCAATACTTCAACATCTCCTCCTCCTCCTCCTCCTCCTCCTCCAAAACCGAACAAACTACCACCATGCAACTTGCGAATAATCAACGAGGCATTATTCCCCAAGAGTGCCATCGGGAGAATCAGCATCAAGACGCCAATTTGTTGCATTCGATATTGTAAATTTAAATCATCCACGATGGAAGCATGTCCTTGAGGTTCGGCGCGGAATAGTTTTTGGTGCAGTCCGCGGAAGGAGAAGCATAGATTGGCGAGCATGATGATGAGGCAGTTGAAGAGGAGGGAATGAGTGGCGTTTGTTGTTGGAATGTCACCATTGCCATTGCCGCTGTTATTGCTATTTCCCCCAGCACCGCCATGACCACCCAAAGTACTCAGCACCACACCCACCACAATCCCACCCAAAGAACCGACCTCCTCCCTCCCCAATTGCTCAATCCCCCAAACCACCGCAGTGGTAGCACTCGTGATTGGTTCTGCGGCCTTGACCGTTTCGACAAATGCGGCGGATCCGGATTGGAATCCATAATTGGTTAGGAGGAAGCCGAGGGCGAAGTAGATTGCGGCGAGGAGGAGTTGTTTGTGAATGTGCGTGTTGGCAGTTGTTGTTGTTGTTGTTGATGTTGCTGCTGCTGCTGCTGTTTTCGATGCGGCTGATGTCATTGATGTTTTTGTTGATTTCGACAAAGATTGCTTCTGTTGTCCCATCCATCGCCGACGCTGCCGCGGCAACAACTGTTGGAGTTGCCGCAGGATGCCATTGGAAAGAAACACTGCGAGAATTGCAAGAATTATTCCGTAATTTGGATCCAATCCATGATCTCCGGCCGTATTATTCTCCCTGGTATTAGCAGCATTAGTGGTGGTAGCAGTCGAGGAATTTCCACCCCCGCCATGTTCCTGCATGGGAACAGGCTTCAATCCCCTGTTTGCTGATGTTGTAGTGGCTGTAGCGGATTTAGTAGTTGAAGTAGTGGTAGTTGCGGCAGCTGCATCCTGCCACCATAACAACAAGCGCAACAGGGTCATACCAATCATCAATTGCTGCACCGTCAATACGAGCGGGGGAACGTCGTGAGTGGAGAGCAGCACTTTGGACGAGGCGATGGAGACGACTCCGAGGAGGTACCAGAGGAGAACTGCGAGAGGGACGGGGACGGGAGAAGAGGCGGATGGTTTGGCGTGATGCTGCTGGTTGTTGCTGTTATTGTTGTTGTTATTGTTGTTGTTGTTGCTGGGAGTATTGTTGGCATGGCTAGAAGTGCCGCGACTGCGATGACGTAGCAATAGCCGAGGGTTTGTTCCGGGTGCGGCGGCGGAGGGATGGGGTCGTCGGCGGGGTCTGCCTGGAATGGAGGAGGAGGAGTTGGTGGTGGGCATGGGGATTGGAATGGGCGCGGGTGCTGCTGGGAGGGTGCCATTATTGTTGTTGTTGTCATCATTATTGATAGTTTCGATATTATTATTTTGATGGCTGACATTATTCATGCCAGCACCACCACCATCGCTAGCAGTAGTAGCAGTAGTCGATAGGCTAGAAGATTTGGTTTTATATCCATTGGGATTGATATACGGCGGTGGAGGCATGACGCCAATGCTGCCGACGCCGCGTACAATTCCACGAGTCGCGGTGCTGGAGCTGTTGGTGGTGGTGCTGGTGCTGGTTGTTGTTGCATTATAATAATTGCCATCGCTCCGACTTCTTTGTTGATTGTCACTGTGACTGCTACGTGGCGCATTGCTATTATTTGTGTTGGTGGTGGGAATTATCCTGGTAGTACTACCGGTGGAGGAGGAGGGAGGAGGAGGATGTGCCATCCGCGGTGGGATGGTGTTGGCGCGATGGTGCATTCCCATGGTGCTTCGGTTCATGTCATTGTTATTATGGATTTATGGGAACTTACAGCTTAATTTTTTATGTATTGAAAGGTACTGCAATATATGTAGACGTATTACTACCTGTATTTATTTATCTTCTGGTGGAAAAAACTACATGCTAGAGAGAGAAGGATCCACTTACAAAACTAATTGATGCTTAATTTTTAATTGATTGAGAGGGACATGCTGCTACTGTTACTACTTTGTTTCATTAAAGTGACTTACACTTCCCTGTAACACATTTCAATTTGATAGGGCAATCACTAAGATAAGCCGTGCATTCGCATTCATTATGATTATATGTAAACTGTACCCAAAAATGGTACCAATGTACCAAATTGTACCAAAAAAAAATGAAAAAAGATATTTAAAATTACGAAAAAAGATAAAAGGAACATGTGATTATTCACAGAAGAGGAGGTGGTGGGATGATTTTATTTTAGAAAGAAGGTGTGGCATGACATATGAAAGAGTTGGTCAATTGTTAATTGTCATTTGTTGATCGTCAATTGGCTTCCTTGTTTGTTTCCCCCCGACGAAGGGTCTCAACCTCAGTTGCGAGAGCAAGCAAGAACTGCGCATCTCTAGGCTCTAGGATCAACATTAGCCCAAGATTTGTCCTCAACCATGTTGTTATATTTGGTGCGAGCAGCCTGGATGATTTGCTCTGCTGTTGTGCCCTTGAAATGTCTGATTCCAGCTTGCAAATCATCAACAATATGTTGCATATAGCTGGCAAAGACTTGATTCAGAGAAGAGTCAACAATGCGTTGTAGATGTACCGGCAGTAGGATTCAGGGTCATGGCCGTTGTCTTTCAAGATTTTTTTGATGGACTCCATTTTTGTAAGCATCGCAGGAACATCATTGTTGAAATTCAAAAGCTTTGCTGTTTCGAGCTGAGTCTTCATTGATTCCATTCCAACCAAAGTATCAGGATCAATCTTATCAAAAATATCAAGGCGGGCATCAATGATAGGAAGCCCTTGTGTTTTCTCTTTGAATATTGCCTGTCCTGTCTTGGTCACCGGGTTAAAATTCCCACGATACGGATTCACTTTCCATTCAGTTGGGTCCGGAGCTGGAGCGGTTGCTGCAGTGCCTGACATGTTGCGCTGCAATAATGGTGTGCATTTGTATTAGGCCAAAGGTTTGGAGCTGTTAAGTTTGAACGTAATTCTTGAGCCATGCAATTCAAAATTTTGAAATTCTAATCAAGAAGAAAAACGGATGCTTGGATCAATTCGATTTGATTTGATTCACTTCTGCAACTCAGCTGGTAAAGTAGGGTAATGATAAACTGTGACAATATTTATTGTTAGACCGATTGATCTAAACTTGTTGACAAATGAGAGAGCAATAGTTAGACACTTAATTCTAACAGCTTCTTGACAACACTCCAAAAAGAACAATGATTTAGTTTAGATCAAAAGCTATAGTTTCAAATACTTGCTGATCAAAAGTTTTGTGAGCGCATGCTCATCAAAAATAGTAGTGTGTAGGGATTCCTACATACATATGAGTGAGCACTTAGAAATACTAGGCAAGTTTTCCTCATGTACATCAGATAAGTATCAACCTCCCTTCAAGGCCTGACTGGCACCACCAAAACTGTAGCCAGTCAATAAAAAGATATTTTCTCTCTATTCTTGATTTTTTAATTTTTTTAGCCTATACTAATTATGATGATACCAGTTTCTTTCTTTTCAATATAATATCTATGACAAATATTGACATTGTCGTTGATGTTGGTAACATTAGTGTGTGAATTGCCACTGTTGGTCTATTGGTAGTTGTGATGGAAGTGACCAAGGTAGCAGGGAGCAGTTAAGAAAATGAGAGATGGCATTGTTTTTATTGTGGATGGAGATTTTAATTTTAGCAAGAATATAGTCATTTCTTCAGTCAATAATACCAGCAGTAAACATTTTTAAACTCAATTGCCCAACCAATAAAACATAAAGATTTTATCTATCACCCCAATTGACCTTGACAACAAATCCATACAGTCGGGCTCATCTATCTCCTCAATCCCTTCAGCTCACTTCTTAATTGAATAAACTCACTTTTTGGATGCAGCACCAGGCACCAGAGCACCAACCAACCCCTATCATCCCCTTAACCATCAAACGCAACACACAAGGTATTATGAGTGTCCTCCCCGCTTGTCTTCATGCCTCAAAGTATACATCATTGCTAAACAAGAAGGAACTTTGGACCTCCAGTACGTAAGAGAGAATATGATAACCTTCATTTATATTTACTTCTTCTTATTGAGGCAACGTTCATATCATGGCCTTGAAGAACAATACAACTTATTCCCGCAGCAATCTGAATCTGTTGCACATTTTTCCATGTACCCCCCCCCATGCAGCACTCCTTCTCTTCTTGAAATTGAACACAGGGCATGCATAATTTAGGCAACAGTTACCATAGATAGAATCCACCACACATATCATCAGCCAGTCCATACCTGAGGACCCCTTCTTCGGCTTCTTTTGTCACCGCACGAAGATTTGCCAACACAAGACCCCCTGCACTGTCTCCATCCGCATCTACCGCTGAGACTTGCTGCTGGAGGTCGATGGTGGTCGTGGTATGGCCAAGGCTCTTGCCAGCCAAGAAAGCAATGGCAATAATGGACTTGAGGATATTCATCTTGGAAGGGAACCTATGTGTATGTTCGCGAAAGAGGCGGGATGGATGTATGATGATGTTATCTAGTACGATAATTAGTAATAATTAGGGTAATAGGATACCAAACCCAATAATGGACGGAAATACCCCCGTCCCAAACAATACTAAAAAATAAAAAATAAATTATTACTTTGAATCGAAGTAGTTTCACAGTTGTTGTGCGTTAATCAATCAAAAATGACACATGTTGTCAAATTCAAACTAAAATCTTTCTACAATGGATTTGGTATTCCATGTACATGCGTTGTTTTGGATACTACAAGATGAAATTTGAATGTCATAACTGACTGCGTAGGAATAAATAGGATGTGTTGACGAGATACGAGCGTCGAGATGCTCGCGCCAGGTCTTTTTTTCTAATAATAATGCAGAAAACACAAAGAATGCCAATTTTTTATGTTGCTGTTCTTGCTACTTGCTTGCTTGACTGTGGGCTGAATGAATGAACCCGCCACCCGCTAGAGAGAGCTAGCCTCATCCATGTTGTAGTATGGTATCCATGACCGACCCCTTTTATTAATAATTCTGCCACTCCCATTAGTATTGTTACATTACATGTTGTAACAACAACTTTAAATTTATACTCGAAATAGGATCTGAATAGAACCGAGGACTGGCCCCACAACATAATATATTTTTTGACGCTGCATCACAAAACAAACAATGACATTCAATCCAGAAAAATGCCAATCGTCCACCACGTCCACCACCACCGCCGCCGCGGACCCGACACTATCAACAACAGCAGCAGCAGCAGCATCAAGGATGGACGCGAAACTAATACCAGCTTGTTTGACTCCCGATCTTGACAGAGTCCAAGAAGGGAGACCGATTGAAAAGCTGCACGAGACGAACGAACAACAACAACAACAACGACAACAACAACAAATTAATTATCCCGACCCGACCAAAGTTTCGCCAGAGTTGAATTGTGCCAAACATGGACGAAGCACTGCCAACCGACACGGCAGCAGCAGATCTTGCAATCAGCAGCAGCAGCAACAGCAGCAGCAACGGCACCACAATTACCATACCAATGACAAAGATGACGGCGACGATGGGAATTTCCACCGCACCATGAAAAATTCCACCAAAAAGAAGTCCAGCAAGAAAGGGACTCTGTCCGCAAACCGCAGCGCCGGCAAAGCAAACACGGGCAATGGTCCACGGCTGCATCATCATCGACAACCACAGCAAATGCCCAGCAGTTGGATTGTAGTATCCCCCGAATCCAACAATAAGAACAACAACAACTTTGAATCGCGATCCAAGCTTCAAAAGAGGATTGAAACGGTGCAGCTGGAACGAAAGCAACGGTTGAAATACGGTACCACTACCAACACTACTACTGATGTCGACAATGACAACAGCAATAATAACAACAATGAGGGAGGTGGTGGCACTTCATCACCGGAAATGGAGAAATTTAATAGCAGTATCAATAATGGCGGTGGTCAATCAACAACAACAGCATCACCAATGATTAGCAGTTCTTCCAAGATTGCAGCATCATCATCAGCATCAGCGTCATCAGTAATGCATCTTCCCACGGTGACACCCCCCACAACAATGAATAATTATTCAAATCATCCTAGTAGTACAACCCAATCCTCCTCCATTACCAATAGTAGTACTGTTGCCAAAGCATTAACCTTTTCCTCCGCCACTACTACTACTACTACTACTACTCCAAAGACGAGAAAGAATTATCAACCCAGTCCCAGTCCCATTAGCGAATTGTTGAATCAACTCAATAACAACACCGCCCCAAATTATAACAGCAATAACAACAGTAAAAATTCTCCCACACCAATCACACCCACAGCCTCCCTCCAACAACAAGAACAACAAGAACAAGAACAACAACAACAACAACAATCCTTCAACCAACCCCACTACACCATGACGCCCATCACTCCCACAACCTCCCAAATGTTCCAACGCTCGCCCTTTCTCCAATCCATTCGACTATTGGACGAACGGCTCGATAGTGTCAAGAAGGACGAATCACGATTGGAACATAAAATTGAAAGAATGAAAGAGATGTGGGCGTTGGAAAGCAGTTTTTTGTGGGAGGAAGGAGAAGAGGAAGGCGAAGGAGTAGGAGTGGTAGTAGGAGGAAGAGGAGGAGGGTGCGAGAATGATAATGGCCGCAATAATAATGGCCATGATAATGAGCAAACAAACCACGAGAAGGAGGAGGAGGAGGAGGCAGAGAGAAGTGGTATCAACATTGCAAGCGTGTCGGATTTGAGCGTGGAGACGGAGGATTACGAAGAGGCTCTTTCTCGGAATGGGATTCGTGGATTGACAGTCTCGTTTGACAATACTGCTGCCACCACTACTGCTAGACGGGCTGCAAAAAATAATATAATAATGAAGTCCACCACCAAAGAAGCAACCATGACGGGAACGGCACTTGAAGAATCTTGTGAGAGGAAGAAAAAGTCAACGCTTTGGGATTCGTTACAATCTTCTTCGATGTCGAGACCGTGGCAGTCTCCCGTATTATCCTACGAAAAGGAAGGATTATGTCATCCTCATCCATTTGATGCAAATAGAAATGATTATGTCAACTCTCATGTTTCCGGAGTGATGTACGCCAAACTTCCAGAGTATAAGGACATTGTTGGTGCTGACAATAATATTGCAACCAGCGACGAGAATGATGCCACTACCAGCAGAATGAAATTGATGGATAATGGTGGAAATCCAATAATGTCACCAGCAGCTCATTTCCAATCAGTTCACGAGGGCAATTTTGATGGCCTGTTGGAGAATCATTCGTATTCCCCAATCAATGATTCCATCCAAGAGGAGCCATTACTAGCTCCGAATAGGCATGATTCGATTATGGATTCGCGAAAACGCCAACGGAATCTGAATGACATGTTGTCGGTAGAGAAGAAGTCTCCACAGTCTCTCCAATTATTGTACCCTAAAGATGATTTACACTTCACGGGTCACAATGAAGGAGCAGATCGTTGTCGGGATGAATTTGGAGTTGATCCAAGAGATGACATTTATAGCTACGATGATTCGGATGTGGAATCAATTCGTCGCCAACGTACTACCTCCAGGAATGTCGATCAATATCATTTGCCGAGCAGGAAGGCTCAACAACTCTTTAGGAGTGATGGTGATGATCCAGATGAAAGTAGCAGCAGTGGTAACAGTAGTGATGGAAGTGAGAATGCTAATGAAGGCGTAGTACAACGTGCATTGCCCAAAGACTCACCAACCAGTGATGATGCTGTTGGTGGTATCAGCATTGGCGAAAATGCTGTAATGACTTTGGACAATTCATTTGATCGTCAAATCTTGCCAATGGAAGAAATTATTGGACGAGACAAGGATGGCAACGAAGAAAATCAGCAGGCTTTGTTTCACATGGACATGACTATTGACAGCAGTATTGTTGCATCTTCTACATGCTCACCTGCGGAAGTACGGACAAATCGTGTTTTGTGGAGAGAAGATACCCCAGACCAAAAAGGGAAAATTGCGACAAACCATGCATTGACAAGCAATGATGGCAGGATTTCCAAGCAGGGGACAAGAATCAGTTTCTCTCCAGAGTTCCAAACATCGAGTCTTAGGAATGATAGTTTCGCCTATTCGAATTCACCATCTGTGGCCAATTTAAGCTTGCAACATTTGCATCCAAATGAAGTAAACTTGTCTCCTCTCACTTCTACTCATCGAACTCCATCTACATTTCCACTAAAGTATCGATCAAATCATGCATCCTCCCGTCAACGATCTCTCAATTTGGGTAGCCCACCATTAGCGCCGACTCAGCTGTATCCTGCTCTGATTGATGGGCGAAAATCGAGTCCAGTGGTGGAAGGTAAAAATGATAAGAATTCTTCTAATACAAGCCATGTGGACTCAGTTTCCCAGACAACTCTGATTCATTCTGATGGACCATCTTTAGTTGGAAACATTGGGTCACAAGAGGAGGCGGCTCGAGCGAAGGAGCAAATAGTAGTGGAGAATTCCACACAGGAATCACATTCTGGGTCGCACGATTTGACAGAAAAGAAAAGTTCGCTGAAAGTGGGGGGCGTGCTCAAGCGAATGAAAGGGTCTATGTCAGGATCAAAAAAGAAGCATATTTCGGACTCTACTGCAAAACGAAAGAAAGATACTTCTTCGGCCACATTTCACAGTATTTCAGATCAGCTGGACGACAAAAAGAAGCAAACTGATGCCCGTGTGAGTTCTTTGATGCACCAAAACGAAGATTGTCAGCGCCAACTTCAGCAAGTGTCATCCGAACGAGAAGAACTTTTCAATATTGTTACGGAAATGCGCCGTCAGTTGACGGATGTATCAAATGAGAAGACACTTCTATCGAATGAAAGAAACAGTTGGATGGCCGAGCGAAAATCTTTGATATTGGAAAGAGATGCATCGGTAGAGGAGTCTCTAAAATATCAGGCAGAAAATGAGGCGATGGCTAATGAAATGAAGTCATTAGAGTCTGAAATGATGCGTGAAGTCCAGAGGATTTTGGAATCAAAGGACAGCGAGGTTCATGGATTGACTAAATTGTTGAAGAGTAGCGAAGATACCTTGGATGGTCTACATTCAGCACTGAAGCACAAGGAAGATAAAATTCTTGATTTAGGAAGGTTAGTTGAAATGAAAGATGCAACTCTTGCCAAAAAGGATGCGGAAATGGAGCAGCTTGATTATAAGAAATCGGCGTTGGAGGACAGAGTTTCTCAGATGTCAGAGGAATTATCACTGCGTGCAATCAACGAGGAAACATTATACAAAGAAGTGGAAAAGTTGGCTTCGGAAAAAGCCTTACTTGAGTCTAATGCAAGAAAACTCTCTTCTGTGGCAACACCGTTGAAAGATCGCAGACAAGCATTATACTGCCACATGGAAACAACACCTACGCATGTGATCTCAGACGAGTCGCTTGAGAATGAAGACGAGCTGGAGGAGGCAATTGAACTAGTAGTAGCTTTGGAAAAACCAAATCACGTTGCATCTATTCAGAATCAACAACTCGGCGAAGATATTAATCTTCTAACAATCCAAGAGTTACGATCAAGACTGCAAGAATCACATGCAAAAATGCAATCATATGATGACAAGATCAAGCTTTTGACTTCAGAGAAATCTACTTCTAATGTGCAGCTGGAATCCGCTTTGCAGAAGAACGAAGCACTTTTCTCTGAAAACGAAAAACTTCAATGCATGATGTATGTCAACCAATCCCCTTTCAAGACAGCACTGCAGTTTCGTCAACACACTACGGTTTGTGATACTGTTCAAGATTTGTCACCAATTCATCGC
Organism: Conticribra guillardii; assembly: GCA_036939335.1. Classification (NCBI taxonomy): domain Eukaryota; phylum Bacillariophyta; class Thalassiosirophyceae; order Thalassiosirales; family Thalassiosiraceae; genus Conticribra; species Conticribra guillardii. The sequence continues at coordinate 21,054 of JALLAR010000137.1, forward strand.
AATAGCAAAGCAAAGGAGCTCTTGGAGTCCAAGGGTGCGCAGTGTGCAGACATAGCAGAGTCTATATTCAACCAATCGACCTCTTTCAACGGATTCGAGTCCAGCATGTTAGATTTGACCGAACTAAATGGCGGCGTTGAGCTATTGCTTTCGAGCACATCTCTTGAGTTAGCAGATGTACGTGAAAAGATAGCAAATTACGACTCATCGGCGGATTTGTTGAAGAAAGAGAACACCAGCCTCGAGAAAGAAGTCACATCTCTCACCACTCGCTTGGCAGAAGTAGAATGCCAACTGAAAGCAATGGCTGCATCGAAAGAACAAAGTGAATCAGAATACCAAAAACTGGTGACAAGTCACTGTGAGGTAGAGGGGCGTTTGGGCATTCTAAACAGAGAGAAGGACACACTTATCGAGAAGTTGCGAGAGAAATCGTCCTCATTAGAGGCTTTATCAGCGGAGAAAGAAGTCCTGTCTCTGACTGTCAATGAATTCGCGGAGAAAAATATCTTAATGGCTGACAGAATTGCATCTCTTGACAATGAAAGAGCTGACTTAGCGATTTCCAACAAGCGAGTGAAAGAAAATTTGTCCCATCTTACAGCCGAAGCTGATGATGCAAAGGAAAAACTTCTAAACAGTATTTCTGCATTGCAGGTTGAGCGGGAATCACTGACATTGCAGATGCAAGAACTGAATTCTCAGATTATTTCGCTGTCCGATAAGTTGTCAGAACTAGAATTTGAGAGGGATAGTCTCCTGGAAAGTATCAGTAATTTGCACACTATCATATCAGAGAAAAACGAGCTCATTGGAGAGCTGGGGGAAAAATCATCTTCGCTATTATCTTTGGCAGCAGAGAAAGAGTCCCTGTTACTGATGATGAAAGACTTTGAGGAAAGAGCTCTATCAATTGCTGATAAGTGTGCGTCTCTCGATCAGGAGAATGCAGAATTAGTGTCACAGTTAGGGGAGTCAAATGCCAAAAACAAACGGGTAGAGGACAAACTTTCCAGTCTCGCAGCAGAAACGTTGGAAACAACACGGAGACTTCATGATGTAATGCATGAACGTGATGGGCTGTTATCAAAAAATCAAGAGCTTCAAATCATCATGTCTGAGTTTGAGCTTGAACGGGAGTCAACATCATCGCGGATGCAAGAGCTTGAACATTGTGATTCTTCTCTGAGTGAGAAGATTTCTACACTAGGATCAGAAAAGGAAAGTATCATTAATGCGATCAGTGGTATGGGTACCATTCTAAAGTCCAAGTCAGTATCACATGATTTGAAGAAGTCATTGTCTGAGGATCACCTCGGCACGGCCCAAGCGAAGCAATGCAGTGTCTTAACAAAAATGGAAAACTTGCAGCAAACGCTAAATAGGGCGATGTTAGAAAGAGAGGCGCTGGAATCTTCGTTGGAGGAGGCTCAGTTGCAGGTGGAGTCCTTGGGCGGTCAAATTTCTTCTCTAGAATCAGAAAGGACATTGAACTTGAAGCGTATCCACGAGATGGAGGAGTTGTTGTTGATCGACGGAAACAAGATAGAACAATTGAGCAAACAAAATGGGGACCAGGAGAATCAATTGAACAGTCTTCTTCCAGAAATTTCTACATTGAATACTAAAAAGGATGAGCTCGAAAACTCTATTGCTAAGTTAACTTTGGACCTTAAATCCCGTGCTCATTCAGAAGAAGAGCTCAGGCAAAAAATACTCTTTGAAGTAGAGAACAATGCATCATTGCAGGAAGAAAACAATATACTTCAGAAGCAAGTAAAATTACACACCACCCAACTTGATGGGATTCAGTTGCAAATGCAGGAAATTACAGTAGCCAAAGAACAAACAGAGCTGCGTTATCAAAAATTGGCGGGAAAACACTGTGAAATAGAAGGTCATCTCTGCACCATCGAAATAGAGAAGAGAGGACTTTTCAACGAATTGGAGCAGAAGAAGTCATTGCTATCGTCGCTGGCAACCGAGAAAGATGCGATTGCATTGGCTGCAACAAAGTTGGAAGAAGAGAATGCCTCCATGACTGCTAGAATTTCATCTCTTGAAAACGTTGAGGCCGAATTGGTTACAAAGCTGGATGAGGCCAGTGCCAATAGCAAACATGTAGAAGAAGGACTATCTAATCTGACTTTAGAAGCCGAGGAAACGAAGCAAGAGCTACGTGCTGCTACATTCGAGCGTGATGGACTCTTATCGGTGAATCAAGAGCTTGAAAACAAGATGTCCAATTTGGAGTGTGAACGTGAATCACTGACTGCTGAGGTGCAAGATCTTGAATCTGAAATAAGTTCTTTGAATGAGAAGGTATCTGTACTAGGACTAGAAAAGGGCACTCTCATTTCAAATAGCAACACACTCACAAATGAACTCAAAGAGAAGACTATCTTGCTATCGTCGCTGGCAACCGAGAAAGATGCGATTGCATTGGCTGCAACAAAGTTGGAAGAAGAGAATGCCTCCATGACTGCTAGAATTTCATCTCTTGAAAACGATGCGGCTGAATTGGTTGCAAAGCTAGACAAGGCTAGTGCCAATATCAAACGCGTAGAAGAAGAACTGTCTAATCTGACTGTAGAAGCCGAGGAAACGAAGCAAGAGCTACATGCTGCTACATTCGAGCGTGATGGACTCTTATCGGTGAATCAAGAGCTTGAAAACAAGATGTCCAGTTTGGAGTGTGAACGTGAATCACTGAATGCCGAGGTGCAAGATCTTGAATCTGAAATAAGTTCTTTGAATGATAAGGTATCTGAATTGAAATCAGACAAGGAAAATCTCGCCAATGATCTGGAAGAAAAGTCCATAATGTTATCATATTTGGCCACTGAAAAAGAGGCGTTGACACTAGCAGCAAACGATCTTGATGAAAAGAATATCTCTTTGACTGATAAAATTCTTTCTAATGAAAATGTCAACTCGAAATTATTGGCGGAAGTTGAAAGATCAAATGCCAATAATGATAGATTGGAAGGAAGCACATCTCAGCTCTTAGCCAAAGTCGAAGAAACGAAGACATTGCTCCTTGAAGCATTGCATGATCGCGATGGACTATCCACACTAAATCAAGAACTTCAAAACAGTATTTCTAAGGGGGAGCTTGAACGTGAATCGTTAGAAACAATGGTGCAAGTTCTCGAGTCTCATGTTAGCTCACTGAATGAGCAGGTAACTGTCCTGGAATTGGCAAAGGAAAGCCTATTGAACGATATTAGTGATAGAGATCGAGTGTTACAATCAAATTCTTCAGAGCTATCATCTTACTCTGTTAGTGCAGCAGGATCTCAAACCGAGTTGAAGGAGCTACAGCAAGTGATAGCCAGTATGGCGAAAGAGAAAGCAGACGCCGAGGAGGCGTTGGATCATACTAATAAGGAACTTGCGCTCTGTGCTCACAGGGAGAATGAACTTAATATTCTGTTGAAGGAACTCACATCAGAGAACCATTCCCTTGAGAAATCGATTGAGTCGTTAACAACAAACCACGATCATTCGCAGAGCGCCGTAGCAGAGATGACTGCAATCAACGAGGACCTACGATTACAAGTGGCATCTGGCAGCCAAAAAATGGAATCACTTCATGCTAATGATTTGTCTTTGGTGGTGGATGATTTAAAACAAAATCTGTCAGAAGTTGTTTCTGAAAGAAATGCGCTGACATCTACTTTAGACGATGCCCTGCTGCAGGTGAAATCACTGAGTGACCAAATTGACTCGATCGAAGCCGAAGGGCAACTACATTTGGCACGCATTCATGACTTAGAACAACAATTGTCAATTACGGAAAAGGAGGCAGAAGCGGAAAAAGAAAATCTCAATGGATCCTGCGAACATTTTCAGGGAGTCGCAGCTAAGCTTGCAGTTACGGTGCTCAAGCTTAAGTTGAAGTCCAATAAAGGATCAAACACGTCAAAACAACTCTCCCTTCAGTTGTCGTCACTAATTGAGAATCGTGCTGTATTAGAAAAGTCTCTTGAAGAGGCAAGATGCGATAACGAGAATCTAGCTGCAAAGCTTTTCCTAGAGCAAGAAAAACTGGCTGTGTTAGAATCCAAGAATGCTGCATTGACAGAAACCACTGAGTCTTGCAATCAAGTCATCTCAGGTGAGGAATTTTCTCCTGAAGTTTCTGAGGAAACTCTTCAGCCCATCATATCAAAACTCGCGTTGACAGCAATAAAATTGAAAATTCGCTCAACCATTGCGTCGAAGGACAAATTAACTAACGAGAATCAAATAATTCAGCTTCAGGCTGAATTGGACAGAGCAGAGCTTCACGAGAACACACTAGCTGCAAACATTAACGACCTTACGGAAAAGTTGAGAGTTATGACTAATGTAAAAGACAAATTGTCTTCTGAGTTGGATGATGCTCGAGCTTCAAATGCAGCTTTGATGGATGAAGTTGACCAGCATGAATCTAAAAGACAGACAAATTACCAGTATACAATTGAGCTCGCAAAAGCTTTGTCTTCAAAGGAAGCTGAAATCGAACGGATCAATGCAGTGATGAAGAACAAGGACAGTGTGATTGACGGCCTCGGGATCCAGATCAAAAAATTGGAGGACGAAAAAGCCAATCTAGAATCTTCCAATTCTTGCGCATCAAATGAACTCATGATTAGTGAGAGCGTGAGAAAGAAGGATTCTGCCTTGATCGATCATTTGAAATCTGAAATTGAATCCCTGCAGGAAACAAAAGCTCAATTACAAAGTGACGTGGTGACTGTTTCGGACCTCAGGTGCCAGTTGGAGCAAATGGTTTTAGAGAAAAAAGTTGCCGAAGACTCCATTTCAGAGCTTCGAGATGCTAAGAGCTACGTTGAGTTCTGCCTTGACGAAGTTTTGCAAGATAGGGACCATCTCAATTCTGAGGTCGAAAATATGCACGATACTATTGCTGCCTTGGAAGCTGAAAAGGAAACTCTCGCAACAACCCTGCAAGGATGCCAAGAAAACATTAAATGTCTGCCAAGCGAAGTATTGTCCCTTGAGACATTAGCAAAGGCAAATAAAAGTCACATACAAGATGTGGAATCTTTGTTAGTGTCAAAAATCAACGAGGCAGAATCCTTGAATAATACCGTGTCTAGTCACGAGGCCACTGTAGAAGAGCTTCGGAATGAAATGAGTGCTCTCATTGAGCAGAAGAGCAACGTCGAAGAAAATTTGTCATCATTACATTCAAAAATGGATGTTATTAGTAAGTGACCGCATTGTACAAGATACGGAATGAATATTTGTATCATTGGCTATTTTTTATATTTTTTCTAATCGAAACTTTTCGCTTCTCAAATAATATAACTGGTTCAGTAAACGAGCGCGATGATCTTGCGTCAAAACTAAACATGGCCGCAAAGGAATTGGAGTCGTGCAGGAAAGATCGAGAGAGTTTGGCAGCAGAGGTTGCACTGAACAAGTCCCAGCATCATCCCGTGTCACTTGGCTCAAATTCATCCGACTTCGGTTGCAACATTTCTAGAATTGACATTGCAGATGGCGATTCCGATACTCCTCAAAAGACCAACATATCACTAAGTACACCCCAGAAACAATTCATTGAAATTCTAAACCTATCGCAGATTTCAGAACAGGACTTTGATAGCGTTTGTGACAAAATGAGCAAAGCGCAATCCATACTGTCGCAAATTGAAGAAGAAAGAAGGCTGCTCAAAAAGGAAGTGAAGCATCTCCGGCGCCACCTGGAAAGCACACGTGAAGAGTTGGCCACTGTCAAGAACAAGTGCACAGAGATGAATCGCCAAACCAAAGCCCTTCGAGAAACGGTAGACCAAACAAAAGAGCTGCTGAAAGAATCGGAAGTGGAAAACAACCAAATGTCTCTAGATCTCGAGAGAGCCCAGCAAGAAATTGAGCGCATTCGAATCGGCTCCTCGAAGTCTTACAATGCCATTATATCTCAAAGCCAAGAGGAGATATGCAGGCTGCAGGGCGAATTGAAGTCCCGAGACGAAGCCAGGAAATGGATATCTGAACCTGCAATGTCCCCATCCAAGAGAGGAAAAGGCACTAGCCCCAAACCCAAGTACAAATCCAAGACAATTTCCATGTTTGACATATCGTTCGATACACCTGTTGCTTCCAACCAGAAATCCAATGATGCATCAGCCACGAGAAAAAACAATACTGGCACGGTTAGATCCGAGGAGAGGTTCAAGGTCGAAAAGGGGAAATCCATGTTTGGAATGTTCAAAGACATGAAAAAATCTGGAAGGAAGGACAAAATTAAATATCGCCATTTTAAAAGCGATGAGCATGACAGGGCCTAAAATGACGTTGTGCCTCAGATGAATGAAACAACTTTATAACTTCATAATTCAATAAATATAATGTTTTTATGTATCATTTATTAATTATCCTTTTGAACTTACTTATGATAGAAATATCTGAGTGCCATCGTCCCTTCTTCAACCGTAGGTCTAGAGGTGTTACATTTTGTAAGTACATCACAGAGAGTGTTTTGAACACAATCAAGAGTCAATTTACTATTACAAACAATAGAGTACTATTTTAATTTTACTACCAAAACAATGAACTCAGTGAGTACAAAGTGCAATGTCACATGCAACTTTTGAACTAATGATGCCTCCACACCACCTGCCATCTTCTTCTATAACAGCATGTTGTGCTAGCAGTATTGCTTCACACACAACAAGCAGTGCTCACTGAACAAAGCTCCTACTATACATCATCGTCATCATCACCACTCTCGCATTATTATTATGCAACACATCATTCGAGATTCCACTACCTACTATGTACCAACTCATCAATACTGCTAGTGGAAACATTAACTAAAAAATCCACCACCCGGCGGCGGCATATGATCAGGATTAGGGAAACCAAATCCACCCGGAGGGATGGGTCCACGTCCCCTCCCTCCTCTACCGCCATTGCGTCCTCCTCCGCGTCCTACGCCGAATCGCCCCCCGCGTCCTGGTTCCGTTGGTCCGCCTGGTGGACCGTATGGATCAAATCTTGACGAAGAATGAAAGCCAATGCAAATGCAGCAGAAGAGTAATAATAATGATTGAAATGATGGAAGCGAAGAAGGGAAACAAAGATTCAAATCAGTACATGTGTGTATGTATATATATTGCTGCATTGAGCAGTGCAATAGCATCAGCAAACTGACGCTCCATTGACAAATTGATTATCACACCATCTACAGTCTCTCCTCTGGCTTGTATCCTTTCACACAATGCATAGTATATTATACATGCACACACAAATACATACACCTTGCACAAAATACTAAAAAACCTATGTACACACCTTGGTCGCATACCCATTCCACCCACTCCGGGAACACCGCCCAAACTCCCTCCACCCCCATAATATCCAAGCCCATCGTCATCACCATTATTATTATCAGTATGCCCATAATCCTCCCCAAATGTTCGATCAAACAGAGGATGATTGGGCCCCACCTGACTGCCCCCTCCCCGTTCGATGCTTCCGCCACCACCCACACCTCCAATGAGCAATCCGGGCTGCGGTCCACCGGGGAGCAAATCCCCTTCGAAATCACCATGTCGTTTCTCTCCCGCACGAAGCGAAGAAGGATTGTTGTTGGTGGTGGTAGGATCATTATTAGTCATGGATGGTCCATTGGATGGAATATTGGAATGTGGAATTGCCGTCATCGTCATCGTCGTCTTCTTGATGTATGGTATTTGCACAGTGTAAATCGGCGCCGATTGGGACCCATTGTNTCATCGTCATCGTCGTCTTCTTGATGTATGGTATTTGCACAGTGTAAATCGGCGCCGATTGGGACCCATTGTAACATCCCTCCTGTTCGACGACACCATTCATTGTTTCCGCAAAAGAAGCACCATCGTCTTTTCCAAAAGTAGCATGCATCGCCGAAAGGAGCGAGAATGATGATTCGTTGGTACTACTATGAAAGGTGGATCCAAATTGGAATACTAGATTGGATAATGATTTGTAGAATAGCGAGGGTGATATGGTAACTCCTCCTCCGGGTGATGTTGTTGTTGTTGTTGTTGTTGTTGATGATGATGGGGTGTTCCTGTTGTTTTTGGCATTGGAAATGGCGGTATGAAATCCATCAAGATTGACATGCCGACCAAGTGGGAATGCCAATGGCATTTCTTGCAGCAATGATGATGATGACGGCTGGTTGTTACCACCAAAGAGCGACACTTTCACCACTTGCTGTTGATCCATAGTAGTATTATTATTGTTGTTGGTATTGCCGTCGGTGGTGTCATCCTCGTCAAGCACCAGTAGTACCACCACAAGATAGACAGTGGCACCGGTTGCCACCTGCTTGTACCGAAATGCCACCACATTCTCATTATTTGTGCTGGTGGTTTCCCAATCGGGAGGGACCAATGTTCCCTTTGGCAATTCGCGAATGGGGGGAGCAAATCCACCTCCTGATTTCTTCGCCATGGCAGTAGTAGCTGTGGATTGTTGTTGTTGCTGTTGTAGTTGTTGCGAGAATTTGGCAACGAGTTCGGTGGGAATGCCGGTGCATCGATAGAGAGAATTATCATTTCCATTACTACTACCAGCAGCACCGTTACTGCCACCACCGCCGCCGCCTACGCAAGCGCCGGTCAATTCCATCAGCGCCGCGTGCAGCGCCAGCGCCACCGCTCCCAAAGGAGTGGCCACGCGGACATTGGATTTGGCTATGCGGGAAATGATGTGGGATGCCCAGTTGGATGATTCGGCGGCGTTGGCGTTGTTCTTGGTGGCATCATCAATGGCATTGGTGGTAGTGTTGGTGGTGGTGGTGTTGGCAGTAGCATCCTTATTGTCGGGATTGTCTTGCGTGGGAGTGAATGTTTTGGCATCTTGCCAGTCTTCGTCGTCATTGTGGTTGCTATTGCTATTGCTATTGCTATTGCTATTGTTATTGTGGCTGTCAATCATAATTGCCTCGTCTTTGCTCATTTTGACATATTCCATCGCCACATCCTCCTCATCCTCCTCCACCACCTTCTTCTCATTATCACTACTAGTGTTATTGCTGGCATTGCCGCCATTGTCACTACTAAATCGTTTCATCAATTTCTCCTCCCTGTCCAACCTCTTCCACTCCTTGTCCAATCCCGCAATGGCTGCTTTCAATGCGATGGAATTGATGCCCAGCTGTACTTGTACTACTTCTTCTTCTTTGTTATTATCATTATTATTATTATTGTTATGTGCAGTGGTGGGGGCGAGACAACGGAGGGTCGTTTGGGGAATGGTTTGGAGGAGATGCGTCTTGAGGGCGTGGATTTCGTTTTTTTCGCGCTGGTGGTGGTTGTAGTGCCGTTCTTCCCGCTTTGTCATTGTGTGGATCTATCTTTTTGAAATTTATAGTGCTGCTATTGCTATTGCTATTGTATTGCAAGTCTGTTATTTATTGTTATTGTGTCGTCGCTGCTGCCGATGTTGTCGTTGTTGGTGTTGTTGATCGTTGTCTTCGATTGCCATGCGTAGTAGGGTCATCATTGTGGCGACGGACCCTTTATTTGTTCGGAGAATGATGAGCGTCGGGGCAGTCGTGAACGTTTCATCCGAACTCCATTCCTACAAAGGAATCAATACAATAAAGAAAGTTGCTTCAATCTATTTATGTAATATTTAGCTCAAATGATGATGTCATACTTAACATGATTGAAACTTGAAAGGGATGGAGTCGGCAGAGAAGGTGAGAATGGCAGACTGACAACAGACAAAAACCGTCTCAGAATTCAGAATTTCAGAACCACAGAAGACCGACGGACGGACGCGTGAGGTCCACGAATCCTCCATGCATAAGAAAATGCAGATCAAAAAATAGTAATAATAATCCACGCAAGATGGCAAGAAACTGCAGATGACAATGGCCCACAAGATGGCGCATACTGTCGTATCTACCACCTGCCAATAATTATTAGTACAACATTGCAAAAAATACACACACAAGAGATAGCAGACGGCATTATTATTATTATTACAAAAAGGCGAGGGAATCATCCCCGCCTCGTCCGTCTCTCGGGTATATGGTATGGTAATCTAGAAAGAAGGTAGATACAATCCTGCTGCCGCAATCAATCTCTTTCAATCTTTTGATCATTGCATCGTGAGACAATAAATACCATATTACAAGTTGCTTCATTGATTATATTATTATATAAATAGTGCTGCTCCTCCGAGAAACGTGGGCCATCGATACTTATAATCATGTCAGCTTCGAATACTACCAATGGTCGTTTGAATCATGCCTCGACTATGTTGTCATCATCGTCATCATCTTCGTCATTATTACTGCGAGACGAGTCGCATTGCACGACAGCAACAAGAGCAGCACCACCAGCACAAGCAGCAAGCCACACACATCGTCGCCGTCACTACCGAAGGACCGTCGCCTCCGTAGCAGTCGCTTCCGCCATGTCCATCTCCACGTTATCCTTTTTATATTTGGGGATTACTTCCGTATCGCTATTGTCGACTTCTCCTGCGGGTGCCAGTACTGCTGGTGCTGCTGCTGCATCAACAACAGCATCAGCAGCATCATTATCAACATCATCATCAGCAGCGACATCAACATGCGAAACTCCAAAAACAACATTTCAAACAAGAAAGAAAAAAGGAACCACCAAACGAATGAAAACGCACCACGATAGAAAAGATGACTTGCTGTTTGAATTGTTCGATAGCCTTCGCGATGATATGGATGACATTGATGGGAGACCCGCAGGAGAAGAAGAAGGAGGAGGACATCAAGAAGATCAGTGCACGGACGAAGAAGCGGAAGGTATGCTTGCGGATTTACTTTCGATGGGACATGGTGGTGGTAATGGTGGTGGCGGTAACAATAATAATGGAAAGGGCAACAGGAGCAACACTAATAACAGCAATAATAAAAACAACAACAACATCAACAAAAATGGAAACAACAACAGCAATAACATCAACAACAATAATGGAGCTACAACAAAATTAAGCAAATCAAACAGCCTCAACAATGATGCTGTCAAAGACGACAACCACAGTTTTGACTACGGAGTAAAACGACTCTACAATCCCAACATTAATTTCAACACCAAAAAAAATCACCACAACCACCATTCCTCCAACTCCAACGACCAATCCCAAAATTCAGAAAACGACAACGATAACAATAACGANCCACAACCACCATTCCTCCAACTCCAACGACCAATCCCAAAATTCAGAAAACGACAACGATAACAATAACGACAGCGATAACAATAACAATAACGATGATTCCAGAGATTCCATACTCATCCTAGCCACAATCGACGGAACCCTCGCGGGCATATCCCGTTCCTCCGGTCAAATCCTATGGAAACAATCCCAAGACAATTATTCCCTATTGTCTTCCGAAAATGGCAATTTGGAGAATGCAGTGCATCCTTCGTCATCCTCCTCGTCGTCGTTGGGAATATCATCGTCGGTGGCGTGGAATAAATTTTTATCTCCGTTGGTGTCTACGACGACTTGCGCTGCGGCTTCGGAACAGCATCAACATCAGCATCAACAACATCAACATCATGATGGCAATGGTAATGGGAACCCTCATCGTCATCCCAATTGCAATCCCCATCATCCTCATCATAATAATCATCCCCATTTTCATGCCGTTCCTTCCATCGATGGCACGGTCTACATCACCGTGGAAGAAGAAGGGAGCGGCAATGATCAGTATTCATCCGAACGGGAGGACAACGATAATAATGATGATACACCGATACATGAATTGTCCGTAAACACCCACATTCGCGATCTTGTCGATAGCGCCCCATTCGTGGACGCCCATGGTCGTTTCTTCGTCGGATCGCGAAGGGCCATGGTGGCGGCGGTGGATGAACGTACGGGGGAAATTTTGAGGGTGATTCCAAAGTGGAAGGGGGGAGGAAGACGACGGAAAAAACTACGGCAACGACAACGACAGCAACAAAAACAACAGCAACAACAACAGCAACGTAGGAGGGAAGACGAGGCTGGAGAGACTATTGATGAGTCTTTCATGGACGACAATAGTGATGGATCCGAGGGCATTTTTCAGAACGATGAAGGGGTGCAGGATGAGGATGATGGATACGGCGATGATGGTGATGATGACAATGACGACGATGACGATGATGACGACCTTGCACCCTCTCTTGCAGGGAGGGATGTCGTATGGATAGGAAGGCTGGAGCATACGGTCACGGTTCACGATTTGAGCAATGGCAAAGTGGATATTGAATTTTCCGTGGCAGAAATTCTCAGCGTTGATGAAATGATACGAGGGAATCGTCGTCAAGATGCACCATCAATGATGCTGCGACGAAACGAGGATGAGCAGGGGGGCATCAGTGATGGGGAAGGAGGCGGAAATGACGATGAGGCGGAATACATTGATGACATTGACGAGGAAAGTGATGGGATGATGGAACATGTACTTACTTCTTACATTACCGAGGCGCTGCGTCATCCCAACTTTGGAGATCGTCTATTGGAATTGCCGTCACCGGAGGAACTTGAGAATAAAGACAAGACGCCAAAAGATGGTAGAAAAGGGTCATCTATGAGCAAAGGATCGCCATTCTTAGTATCAACGCCTCGTGGCCATGTCGCTTTCCGTGATTCTATATCTGCCTCCTCTGGTTGGATTTCGTTTGATATGTTGGATTCTCCAGTTGTATATGCAATTGAAGGATCTTCGGGTCAAAAAATACGAGTCAATATTTTGCCGGATGCTCCATCGTCTACTGCTTCGGATCCTGTAGCAGCCTCGTCGGATTCAAACAAAAACAACTTACACCAATTGCTGGAACGACAAATTGCATCTATGACCCAGCAAGCATCGCTCCTTTCGACAGGACCAATGAATGGACAAGGTTCAGTTGTTGGTGCTCTACATAATGGCCAGCTATATGCTTTGCCTTTGGGTGTGCACTCATCATCAAAACCACATTTACCACTCGGCCTTCCTCAGCCGAACTCGTTAGCGTCAAATATGGTTCAAGTACAGGACCCTGCAAAGAGAAAAATAACTGAGCTAAAACCACACCACGCTATTGGATTTCATGAACATGGGCATTATTTTGGTGGAGAAGACGTTGACCCGGGAGACAAGCAACATATTCGCATTGATCAAAAAACAAAACATTTATGCATCCCATCATCTCCACTGTACCCTGGATGCCTTGTTGGAGCGAGCCTTCCTATTGGTCACATGATGGAACATTTACTTGATGGAAACTTTGGCGCGTTTCCAGAAGAAGTTGCTTCTGCATTTGCATCGTCGGATATTGATTTTGACTTGTACCTTGATCTGCTGGAAGGAAATAGTCGCAAGAAAAATTCATTCTTTCATCAATTTCTCAAGATAATGTCGTCTTGGATTGCTCCTACCGTGGCACTCATATTTGTAGTCTCTTTTGAATTAGGTCGAAGGGAACGCCTCAAAGCCGCGAACTCCTTGGGAAATGGCGCAGCAATAGATGAGTCGAAAGAATCCAACAATATCAAACCCATCAATCAAGGCGCTATTCAACTGACAGATGAAATTCTAGGCTATGGAGGACACGGCACCATCGTTTACAAAGGAGTGCTAGACAAACGCAAAGTTGCAGTAAAGCGACTGTTGAATATGTATCATGCCAGTGCAGACAGAGAGATCTCTCTCCTTATTGAGAGCGACGGCCATCAAAATGTTGTACGATATTTTCTGAAAGAAATGAGAGGTGATTTTGTTTACTTGGCACTTGAGTTGTGCGACATGTCTCTTAATGATTTGATTGTATCACTAAGCAAACTCAAGAACGCGAGAAAAGAAAACTTTCAACTATCTGGCAATGATGATTTTGAGTCTGCAACCAAAAGCCTTTTGTTTCAGATTGCGTCTGGTGTGCGGCACATACATTCGCTTCGAATTGTACATCGAGATCTAAAACCTCAAAATATATTGTTAGCCCAACGCTGCAAGTCAAAACCAGCCATCGACCAGGAGGAGACTGTACATTCTGACTCTGACACAGAAATTGACGATACTACGACGTACAGTGACACAAATTCCATCCTTGAATCATTTAAAAATGGGGATTATGTGAGTTAGAAATATCGACATTTATCGTTTTTCCTTGGACACAGACTCACGCTTTCGTTCATGTAATTTCCAAATTGAAACAGGTACCTAAAATATCCGACATGGGGCTTGGTAAACAGCTAGTGGGCCAAAGCAGCTTTGGTATCAGCACTCTTGGCAATGGTTCTGTAGGAGTAGGACCCGCAGGCAATGCCTCAATGACAGGCGCTGGCGCTGGTAGCGTTGGATGGCAAGCGCCAGAAGTTATGGCGATGCGTTGGTCACCAGAGTCGTCATCTTCACATGACGGTTCAGAATCAATGGTTGAGGCTTCTCCTCTCGAAGTTGCAATTAACAGTCGCACCAGTCGATCTGTAGATATTTTTTCCCTTGGATGTATATTTTACTGTACCATCCTTCCCGGTTCTCGTGAGTGATTCTTGCAGGACAGCTGCTGCGTGTGGAATGTTGATACTACTGCTACTGCTGCTCATGTTGCTACTATTGGTATTGTATTGATCGATTCTCATTTGCAACCGTTTTCGAATTAACGCTTCATATTCACAGATCCATTTGGAGAATGGTACGAAAGGGAGGCCAACATAATGAAAAATAATCCCAACAAGGAAGACTTGGAATTTGTTTCACCAGATGCCTCTGATTTGATACTGTCTATGATCAATCGGGATGCAAAAGCACGTCCAACTGCCGATGAAGTATGCGACCACCCCTTCTTTTGGAGTTTATCAAAACGGTTGAAGTTCTTGTGTGAGCTTTCAGATAAGATAGAACTGTGCGACACGATGCAAGGAAACGATGAAAGTAGCCTACTTGCATTGAATATCTTCTCCATTGAGAAGGGTGCAGTTGAACTATTTGGGACTTCCTGGGAGAAAAAACTCGACCCTGAACTGATGGAGGCATCATTAAATCGGCGCACGTATGACCCAAGCTCGGTTCGTGATTGTTTACGCATGATTCGCAACAAACACCATCATTATGATGAATTATCTACATCATTAAAAAGCCGAATTGGATCAAACACTGATGGATTGTCACGTTACATCAATCAAAAATTTCCTCGCTTGCTCATGCACTGCTACCACTTTTGCTTGGATAACATTGCAGCTGACGATTCGTTGGCAATAGACTACACACTACCAATACCGAAGCTATCTAGTCTAAAGTCAAATGCGAACGACGGAATTCCGAAGACTTTAGTTTCTAGAGAATCCAGACTAGAGGAAAACAAAAAATGTCCTCCTTTGGAACCAATTCCCGATAACGAAGCACAAGAAAAAGACGAGGACGAACCGCCAGCTTTGATATCATCTCCGATCCTTGCCTGTGAAGCAAAAAATGCACCCCTTTGTGTCAGCGGCATCGAAGAAACTCTTGAGGTGAATAATTCGCCCGATGTCATACTGAAAAGAGATAATTCATCTGACACTGCTGATTGCCCAGAAGAGCAGATTCTGGATCATGCATTAGATGATGATATGTCTGGAATAGTTGTATGGTGTGGTAGCAATGCAGCGAAAAAGCTGAATTGTCGAGGATGGATAAGATCAGAAGATGAGTGGATCCAAAGGCTTGACGCCAAACTTCGAAAACGTGATGCGAACTTGGCGAGGTGCGCAGACGATCCCAAATTTCGAACTAGACTTTGCAACCATTGGGATGTAAGTGGCGGGACGCACTGCCCAATGAGAAAAAAGAACAAATGTATTTTCGCTCATGGTCCAGTAGAATTGCGTGTGAAGGAAGGGAAGCACCATCGATGGGGCACACTCGTAAACAAGCATGGCTTGTGTGCCAACCCCTGTGCATCTGGGGGCGAAGACACGTATGGTACTGCAAGAAGTATTGAAAAAACGAGGAAAGAGCAAGGGCAATGGAGTGTGGAAACTGCACAAAAAAAACAGCAGGGAAAAGGGAAACCAAAAGGAAAACATACTCCCAACAAAAAGAAATAATAAAAGTAATTCCCGAATTTTTGACGGGCATTTAACGAACACACACTTTATTTCGCTTACAAATCACACAGGCATAGAAAACATAACATGTAAAAATCTTGCACAAGACAAAGAATTGTTCAACTGAGAAGAATGCGCTAAAAACTAGACAGACTCATTAATGCAAAAATTGTTATTAATATCATAATTGCTACATGAAACTTAGATTATGATTATTTTCGAGCGACTAGAACAGGACCTGTGCTACAGGACCACTCACAACTGTACCGGAATGAGAGTTTTAAGAAAGGAAGACCTTTCTTTCAGATCCTATCCTATAACACTCAATGTTCCAATCATTGGGTGCCATCTTCTTTGTATGAAGACGATGGAAATTATCAGCGTTGTAATCATGATAGATTACAATTTTTTAGCGACCTTGAAATTGCCGTCAACGTATTTTTTTAGAGTGTGTGCAACTTGCACACACTGTTCTTTTATTCCTTTTCCGAAGCATTCGGATATGGGATGAACCCGTAAAAAACAGATACAGTGTCTTCTTTGGGGGCTGAGTCCAAGATCCCTTTCATGTGAGTGAACTCAGCTCTTTTATTAATTTTGTTGAAATATAATGATTATAAAATGAAGTAAACAAAAACAAAAATAAATAATGTAAAAATGAAACTTACTTTTCATTGTAAGAAGATTTGGGGCCTTTTCTGAGATGCCCTTTTTTATCACATTCCAAAAATACCCTCACTCTCAAATTTGGCCCATCTGCCATTTTGTGCCAGAATGCATCGGGGCGGTATTTTGGATTATTCAAAGCAGCCTCCAGCGATGCCATTCCGCAGAAGATATGATAGAAATGACAAAAACTGTTTGTCATTCCTGAAAGTGCTTGCGCTACTCCCTTGATCAACACAGTTTCGATTTTTGGTGACCCATTTTTCTAGCGCTGCACGGGATGCAAAGGCCTCTCAATTCACAATCTCCGACCCAATGTCCTTCTGGACTTCTACTGTTACAAAGATGACAGAAGCGGATTTTGGAGCGAGTCTTTATCCCCGCAAAGGGATCAAGTCCGATTCCTGTGGTGGTGGCAACAATGTTGACACCAACTCTCCCTTCCAGCGCCATAATTTGCTTCGCAAATTCAGCGGTGATGATCTTCACTTGCTCTGAAAATGCCGCAGTGATGTTCTCAATGGTGTGGACACTCTTCTCTTTCTTGATTTTGAATGGGCATTCCCTCTCGATGCACCATTGTTTGTTGATCCCGATAGGCAAATCTTGCATTTTCCACAATCTGGTCTGAGGCAACCGTGGCATTGGAAGAAAGGTCTGGCTATACGCGGATGCTTTCCATCATATTCACCCAGCATCCTATGCCTTCTGGCCAAGATTCACCAGTTTGGCCAGCGTCATCTTCATCGTTGTCAGTGGAGGAGGTGTCCTCTTCACCTTTGTCTGAGGAGGAAGAGTGCGTGGTGTTGTCTTCGCCGTTGTCAGTATCATCATTGAGAGGATTGGTGACAGACTTGGACTCGGACTTGGACTGGAGCTTGGAGTTGGTGGCGTCGTCTTTGTCGTCGGTGGAGTCATCATCGGCGGAGGAGTCTTTCAAGTCAGGGTGGTCTTCTTCGGTGTCGTCACCGGCATCGTCGACTTTGAAGTTGTCGGTGGAGTCATCATCGGCGTCATCATCGTTGATATCTTTGCAGACGATACAAAAATAATCTCCATCCGGGACAGAGGGCAATGGAGGAAAAGAGCAATATGTGTGGCATGCAACATCGCATCCGTTACACAATAAGAGTAGTCCAGGATCATCGTCACAGCAATAGACTCAACAGACGGTGGATTCATAGTAATTGTAAGTAGTGGAATCAGTGGCGTCGACGGTGGTTTCGGCGGTGGAATGGACGCATGCTCATTTGCCATCATCCATTGCAGTTTGACGTTTGAGGCATTTGAGGATATTTTTCACCACTTCAGCATCAGGCTGGGTATCTACCAGCATGTCCATGATGTTGTTCTTGTTATTGTTGTTTATATTTTAAAGTTATGATTTTATAGAATTGACATGGAATAGTCTTGATGTTGCGTGTTGTTTTTATTGCTATTTTCCTTTGGTCGGCCGCAAGAAATTCGTGTCAGCCAATTGTCATAAAATTAAAATTTGAATTTAGAATAGAAACTTTACATACGTGTAGGATAATACTGATAACCATGTAGGATAATACTTAAATCTATCTAAATTATGTTATGATAAACTATCTAACGTCCATGATCATTACATCATCCTCGCTTCCATCATAAAGGCATTTTTCCTCGATTACCTCTTTCCTTTTCTCCACAGAAAAATCATGAGTGACATGGCAAATTATGTTACCTTATTAACATTTATATTTGTGAGACATTTGTTAATCTGGCTCATTTTTCCGATTCCAGTCCTGACAGTGACAACTAGAAATATGACGACTGATTTCTGATTTGTCTTGTTGCCATTATTGCGCTTGACATGATGGGCAGTTGATTTGGGCTTTTGTCCGTCCAAAAAATGCGAGGTAAACCGTCAACATAGTCATGTGGCAACGTGTACTGAAAATTTGTATCAAAAAGAAAAAGCTGTGATATGTGAACAAAATATTACTATTATGCATATTAAATTGTTCTATATTGTGTTAAAGAATGGTATCAATTCAATGAGCAATGGTTTGTATTGTCATGACAATAATTGTAACAAACATTCCTTGATTATTTTATATTTTATGTTCCTTCTTTTCCTCTTGCTCTTGCATAGCCGTCTTTGCCAAAAATAACGATCCAAGCCTATTTGCCGAGAATGCCCACCATGCCAATACTGAATAGTAAAGCACCACCAACACGGGCGCGGCATTTATAATGTTTCCAAATACAAGGACCAGTCCCTGCTGTATGAGCGACCCACCACTCTTACCTATTCGACTTCCGAGCACTTCAATGGCCGCCTTGCCTTTTACCTTGGACTCATCGTCCAATGGAATATATGCCATTTGGGTTGTTGGATCAAATAATGCATGTTTTACTGAGCAGGGTCTGTATTGTACCAAATATAACGGCAATGCGTAGACTCGCCGGACTATCCAATCCACCAACGAGAATGCTGGAAAAGTATGGAAAGGCAAGGCATGCCATTACGGCGGGAGTGGCAAGGGCGCCCATTCTCCATCCTAGGATACGGATGGCGTGCACTCCGAGGAAAATGACGATGCAGGTGGAAAGTCCCACCACGGAAGAAAAGTTGCCCATGAAACGTTGGTAGTCGAGAGGATCTGGGTATTGCCGTTTGACAATGGATTTGAAAATAATGTCTGTAAAATTAATGGACAGACCTGTGATAAATAATAATAGAAGGCATTGATACAATATGGCATGTGTGAGTGTACAGCCCCAATAATGACGTCACATTTTTGAACCATCACAATGTTATGTGCAACGTGCAATCTCACCATAACCCAAAACCAGAGCGGCAATCAACCTCAAATATTCCGACGAAGCCAAAAATCGGGCTGAATCTACCATCGACATTTTGGTCTTCTTTTTCTTCTTTTGCACCTGCGAACTACTGCTAGAACTACTTCCCGCACGTTCACCGCCGCCACCACCATCGGCCTCATTCTTTGCCGCCAATTTTTCAATGTACTCATTGCTCCACTTATAAAACAAACAAATCATCACCCCCGAAAAGGTCACCATCCACGTCAATCGATGCAAAGACTCCGCAAAGTCCTTGGCCCGACTCGCATACCGGACCACGTACTGACCGGCAACAATGGGAGCCAATCCGCTCATTTGTGCAAAGAGGGGATAGAATCGCTTGGCTTGAGAGATGGAAACGACATCGTTGGCGTATTGCCAAAAGAGGATTCCCACCGAGACGGAAGAGTAGACTTCGGCAATGATGTAGAAGAGGGCGGAGGTCCAGTTTGTGAATAGTTTGGCGAAAATGACGGAGGCGCCGCTGTTGTTGGATTCGTGATTGACTCCCAGTATGGATTGCATTGTGGATAATGATGGTTGGATGGCATCGCGATTGGGATAAATGACGGCGTCGAATAGGAAGAAAAAGACGAAGAATGGGATGCATGTGACGTAGAAAAGGGATTTTTTTTCAAAAATGGTTGCCATTTTGGAGTAGAGTGCGATGAATAATGTGGCTGCGGGTAATACTCCGTAGATCTGTAGGATGAAATAATGTGAATGTATTGGTTATCACGATGTCGATGACGATGAAGAAGTGTTGAATGTATAAAAAGGAGTGATGGCATGTGTTTTTTGTAAGTTGGAAAAAAGGGAATGAAGAAAAAAATCGAGTCAGTCTCTGTTCATTTGTTATTCCAAACGATACAAAATAATAAAAAGTAAATGGGATCCACCAAAAACACACTGAAATGCAATCAATCAAGCAACAATCCTTCCTTTTTTCGAATAATACTTCTGACCACTCCAAAGTACTACTTACTACATACCACCACATCCAATACACAAACAAATAAAACATACACTTTTATAAACAAACGATACAAACAAACTCACCTTTAAAAACGCAATAGCCTCCGCCCCACACTCCGTAACCACCATGGTATCCTTATTATCACGTGTCAATGTCAATGCCAAAATGACAAAGAATTTAATGCTCCCAATCAAGAGAAATTTGGTGACTTCTTCTTTGCCGTGGATGGGAAAGAGGGCATTGCGAACTTTTTGTCGCAGGGGGAGAATGGGTGAGGAGGAGGAGGATGCGAATGAGTTGGTGGTGGTGGATGTGGATGTGGAGATGGTGGTGGGTGCCGTGACACTGCTACCGCTGCCAATAGATGTTGTTGGTTTTGTCGCATGGGCATTTGCATTTGCAGCACCGCCGCCCCCTCTACCGATACTGGTAATTCCGGACAGTCCTCCCTTGCCACTCTTGCTGCCCTTGTTGGTACCACCACTACTGCTGCTACTAGTACTGCTAGTGCTGGTCATTTTCTTCTCGCCACGATGACGAATTTCGGAACCGGCCATGATGTTGGTCGTTGTTACCCGATGATAGCTGCTGGAGGACAAGCTGGAGCTTCCTCTGGCGGCTGCGGCGAGGCTGGTCATGAAGAAGAGGGGATTATTATGTTGTGAGATGATGGAAATGAGAAAGAGGAGGAGGAGAGGGAGGATGGTGCGGTTGCCAGAGGTTTTGGACGTGGAATGGATGATACTGCTAGCAGTGCGGTGATTAGTGCGAGTTTGTTGGATATTATTGGTGGTGCTATTACTACGTCGCCGTCGTTTGTTGGTGTGTTTCATTCCTGTTTTGAATAATAGCTTGTAGGCACGCAGGTACTACGATATGACGATGTGATGACGGTTGGGTTGATCAAAGTAGAGTCTCGCTGTACGATAACTCTATTATTATTTGATGTTGTCGTGGTTGATTGAGTAAAGTGCCGTTCGTTACCTATCATTTGGATGGTAGTAGAATGTTGCTGTCTTGCTTTGGAGTTTGGAGCTCGACCACATACATCATAAACGCCATCACATTCAAGAAATCAACGTCTATGGCCATCACTCGCACTTCACAACATCATTTCACATGCATTTTTTATTCACAGCAGAATTTTGATGGCCCACATACACCAACACTTCCTTCGCTTCAACACATCTTTCAATATCGTGTCAGTTCATGCGTCATCGTCTGTCCATCATCTCATCGTCCAGTTTTTCATACATTTAGCTAAATTATTCGCAATCTTTGGATGGCACCTTAGGCCTTAGGGCTTAGGCTGTCATGCTGTCGTTAAGTATTGCGTCATTATGATATTTTGGTGTTGATGGTTGTCGGTTGTCGGTGGCAAACGTCCGTGATTCGTACGTATGGTAAGAAATTTTGAACCTTTGAACAAAGCATTCAACGAGATCATGCACGTGATGCACGCATGTCCATCCATCCCAAAGATCAAAAATGAAGAAAGAAAAAACGAAGCTCATCTAATGATCATTATTATTTTCTGTGGAAGCAAGATTACATGGCAGTACTACTATTGAACCATGAGATGACACTATT